>JBBMKF010433610.1:0-13664 GCA_037834155.1 Curcuma caesia
AATCTGAGGCCTTTGAAAAATTTAAAGAATTCAGACTTTAAATAGAAAAACAGCTTGACAAGAGTATTAGAATACTTCAATCTGATCGAGGTGGTGAATACTTGAGTCAAGAGTTTCAAGATTATCTAAGAGACAATGGAATATTATCTTAATGGACTCTGCCGTATATGCCCGTGCATAACAGTGTATTTGAGAAGCGAAACTGAACCTTATTAGACATGGTGGAGTTAATGATAAATTATGTAAATCTTTCCAGAATATTTTGGACAACGCACTTGAGACAACTGTTTATTTGTTAAATAAAGTCTCGACTAAGGTCGTTTCTGCTATTCCATAAGAGATATAGAATAGTAAAACCTCACTTATCTTACTTGAAAATATGAGGTTGTTCTACTTATGTTAAGAGGACTGTATCAGGTAAGCTGAAAGCTAAATTTGATAAATATTTTTTGGATACCCTATAGAAACTAGAGGTTACCAATTCTATTCTTCAATGGAACAAAAGTGTTTGTTTCAAGGCATACTGTATTCCTACAGGAGTTTCTTTTACAGGAAACAGTGGGAGTAGAGTTGAACTTAGTGAAGTTCAAAATGCTCAAATAGACATTAATGAGACACCTAGTCAAGAACCACAACCGATTACTCATAGTGATGAGTCATCGATTGAACCTTTAGAGATACAGCATCTTCGTAGATTCAGTAGGACATACAATATTTCAGAGAAATATGAATTTCTTGTAAGTGAATCAAATGACGTATTACTCATTGAGGATAAGGAACCTACTGATTATGAAGAAGTTTTGAAAAGTTTAAAAAGGGATAAATGGTTAACAATCATGAAGTAGGAAATGAATTTCATAAAAACCAAGTTTGTAATTTGGTAGGAATATCCATTTTGATGAGGCAATCAAAGTGTTTGATTTCTCACAAAATTTAACGAACCCTTTGTGTATAAAAAGGTTAGCAGAAGTACGATCATATTCCTGTTATTATATATTGATAACATATTAATGATAGGAAACGATATGTCTATTCTACAGTCAGTCAAATTATGGTTAGTCAAATGTTCTCCATAAATGATATGGGAGAAGTGATCTATATCCTTGGGATTAAGATTTATAGAGATAGATTAAAGAGGTTGTTTGGTCTTTCGCAGTCTACATATATAGACAAGGTGTTAAAATGATTTATCATAGTTGAATCCAAGAAAGGTTACATACCCATCAGGCATAGGGTTCACCTTTTGAAGTTTATGTATCCATGGACAAAAGACAAGAGGATTTACATGAGCAAAATTCTATATGCTTCAGCAATAGGATCTATCATGTATGCTATGATGTGCACAAGGTCTCGATGTATCATATACTCTGAGTGTCACGAACAGATACCAGTTAGATCTAGGAATGGACTATTGAGCGGTTGTCAAGATAATCCTTAAGTACTTACGAAGAACTAAGGACATGTTCTTGATATATGGAGATAGTGATATGGTTACACGCGGTTATACTGATGTCAACTACCAGACAGACAAGGTTAATTCCAAGTTAATGTCTGGGTATATATTTATTTTAAATTATAGCGCAATAAGTTAGAAGTGTTTCAAATAAGACACAATTGCAGCTTGTGAAGCAACAAACGAAGCGGTTTGGATCAGAAAGTTCATCACTGGACTTAGAGTTGTTCTAATCATTGTTGAAGCATTACTTGCTTACTGCGACAATAATGAAGCAATCACACAGGTAATGAAACTTAGGTCTCACTATTGATCCAAACACGTGCTACAGTGATATCAATTTATCAGAAAGATTATCAGTAAAAGAGAAATACAAATCAAGAATATTCCCACCCAAAGGAACCTTGTGGATCCTTTAATCTCTACCTCAAAGAAAATTTGAGAAACATATAGAGGCGCATGATATTGGATACCATGGTGATGGGCCTTAGGCCAAGTGGGAGTCTGTTATATTTGAAAGATGTCCTAAGATCGATAATCACCTTATGGTTATATTATTTATTGGATAAATAGAAATTTACTATTTGAGTTCACATTCTCTATGTGTTTGATTAGATCTTAAACTTATTTACTGAATGTCTGCAATATGATTCATAGCATGAAAGAATTTGTAAATGGATTACAACTAGTGAGTATCTCTACATGTGCAATTATAAATGTATTGAAATTATCCCTTGTCGAGGAATTAATGAGCACAAAAATCATCGATTCTGTTGAAACTAGCACATTTTAAACTCCTTGGTTTATCAAATAACCGATCTTACTGGTCGTAGACATTAGATGTTGAGAGTTAAACGTGGATGCTAGTTAAAGATAACTAATTCATTGGAGTGACCTGCCATGAGAATTCAAATGGTTCTATACATATATCAATAAATATCTCAGTGCAGCTTAAGTGCGAGTTTCCTTTGACTTACGATATTCAAGTCACCTTGATCATGGAGGCTTCTACTTTGACATCTTAAGTAAATATCTCTGAGGCATGAACTTAGGATGATTGGGTATAAGTCAAAGTGCCTGAAGATGTTTAAATAGCTTATAGAGGATATTCATTGCTCGTTGAAAAGGAAATGTATATCCTACGACCGCTTGTTAGGATTGTTACTAAAAGTCTTTGGTCAAAGCATTACATGTAAAGAGTGTGACACTCTTAGACACATGTATAAGTAACTTGAATCTACAGGATAAGAAAGTAAGCTTGGGCTAAGTGTGATGTAGTCAGCCTATTGGGGACTAACACATTTAGACCATGTTCTGAACCAAGCGGGTATAAGACAGTGAAAGGAATGAGGTACATTTCATTAAGGGTTTAGAAATTATTTTGGAATCAATCATTAATTTTTTGATCAATTGAGAATCATGATACACTACTAGGTGCTACTCATGATTGTTCCATAATTAATGGTTAAAAACGGACAACCAACATAACCGAGAACCTATTGGATCACACGCACTGCATGTTCTCCAAAGGACTTAAAATGAGTTTGAGAATTAGATTCTCAGATCAAGAGAAATAAAGTCTGGTTAGACCAGACAAAGGCAAAATGATGGACTTTATCTTATGATGATGAAATAAACAAAACTGATTTGGTTCAAATCAAAGGTGTTCTGGTTATTGAACCAAATGATTCGATTTTGAACCAAATTAAACTAACTCGGTTTGGTTCATGATGGAAGATATTTTGGCAAAATAGAAGAGATGAGGAGCTTCATCTTGTGAAGATGAAATGAACAAAACTGATTTGAGTCAAATTGGAGGTTGTTTGGTTATTGAACCAAGCAATTTAGTTTTGAACAAAAATTGAACTCGGTCCGATTTGCTACAGTGCTGGTTCGGTTCAGCCTGGTTTAAGGTTTTCTTCATTTCTTTTCCTTTGATTTTCTTCTTTTTTGCCCATAGCCACCCGCCCACCCACATGAAATGCCACGATCTTTGACCTTCTTTTGACTCGCATTTGCTGACGAGAAAGTTAGATGAGTGGCAGTATAAGGGGCCAACCACAAGTGAGGGAGAATAGAGAGAAACCCTACCCATCGCACGTCTGTCTTCGCCCGAGTAGTGAGGAGCAGTGGAAAAAACCCTAAGCACCATCGCCTCTCTGCTCCATCTTTGCTTGAGCAGAGCGTCTGTTGGCGGCGCCACTCCTCCTCTCCCAATCGCGCGGATCTCCAGCACATATCTTCTCTCGAACGTCGCCCCTCTGATGGCGCGAGTATGGCGGTAGCTCCTAAGCAAGGTGGCCACATGTCAGCCACCGATCCCAATCGGGCTTTCCCCGAGTGCACCCGCTTAGAGCCAACCATCGGAGAAAGGGGAAAGGTTCCCCATCAGCAAATGCCGATGCTCTGATTGCGATTCCACCACCGCCTATTCCTCTTCTTCTTGCTGCAGCAACTATCGTCGGAGTAGAAGAGAAGATATCTAACCGACTTCTCCCCAAGCTTCTTCTCCCGGGTTCGCCGCTTACCATTGAATGCCAACAGGTTGATCTTCCCTATTGTGATCACCCATCAGAGAAGACCAAGCTATTTAGAGGATTTGTTAAGATCCTTTTGGCTACCTTGTTGTTTTTTTGTGTACTGTAATCGTCGGAGAAGGACCACCGGTGAAATGTTCACCGTGTTCAGTTATGCTGAAAAAGAAGACTTATCGCTATCCAACCGCCGCCGAGTAGCCTCGGTCATCCGACGACCATTAGTCTTTCTTGCATAAGCTTATGAAGCTTCCAGAGATCGTTCCATCAACGTCGAAAAGGTTCTGACTATTTGTCCTTTTTATTGGCAGTCAAAGGTTGACCACCGAAAACTACACTGGAAAAATGATTATTGGTGATAGTTAGAAAGCTCTAAAAAATGATCGCAACAAACGTTATTGTGTATTTTCAAAATTAGGTTTTTCTCTTGTATCGACCATTGGCGATTATCGGTTAGTACCGAAGATGGTGATGCGACTCATGACTTTGAAAGTCATCCACACGAGAGCTTGACATAGATCATCAGTAGAGGCGAAACTTCGACAAGGACTACTCGATTGATGCCAATCCCACTCAACGTCATCTATTAGGTACGCATAGAATATTTATTATTCTAAAAAAATTTTAAATGTTTAGTTATGCCATGTACTCATTTTATCTAGTATGCATGTGTTGTGTGTGTTGTAATAATTAGTTATAATTATTTATTTTTCTTCTATTGCGCATGTTTATGAAATGTGTAAACACGCGCAATACACTAGGACGATCTCAACACCTATCGCTTTTAAGGAACTCTTACTAAATTTTATATGGGGTGTCATTACAGAGTTAAACATTTTCCTTCATGATATTTGCTCAACAGTTTTAAGACACACACATGGAGATGTTAGAGAGAGAAATTTGAATAATTTTATGTAATTTACAAAGGATCTTTCCACCCTTATTTTTTGATTCGATGAAACATCTTTTGGTTCACTTGCCATATGAGATCAAAGTTGGAGGTCCTGTCCATTTTCGATGGATGTATCCATTTGAAAGGTAAAATTATATTTCTTATATACTTCATTATTAATGCATAAAATATAAAATTATTTAATATATATTAATATCTAATATAATTTATTTTATTACAATCAGATTTCTATATCATTTGAAGAAAAAAGTATAAAATAATGTACATGTTGAAGCCTCTATTATTAATACATATATTGTGGAAGAAATAATAATTTTTACATCATATTATTTTAAGTTTCACATTCAGAGCAAAAGATGAAGAGCGGGAAGAAATGATAAGGGTCATATTGATCCCAATTTGACCTCATTCTCAATTTTAATTACCTTGGTCGACCAAGTGGGTCATGTACATAGAGATACTTAACTAGTCAAGAATGGAGGACAACCTACATATATATTTTATTAAATTATCCAAAAGTAATATCATATTTTGAGTGATTATATATTTCATAATTTTTGTATTTCTTACATCATAAATTATTTATGTTATAATTAATTTTTATAAGATTTTTTAAAATTTAAATTCTGAAATGTTGACATAAGAGTTTAATTGCTTCTGCAATGAAGACTTTGCACAATGGTTAAAATCATATGTGAGTAGATAATTTAAATTTAGTTTACACATATTTTGACTTTTAATTAATTTTAGCATTTGACTTTAGGTTCATGATAATCAAGCTCACATTGAGCAAGAATTGTTATTTCATCTTTCATAGGGTCCAAAAGCAATTGTATGGACTTGGCCAACGTACTTTATAAATGGATATAATTTTCATACTCAGGAATATGGAATGGAGAAGGCTATAATGAATAGTGGAGTTTGTATTCTATCATGAAATTATAGAGGTAGAATACCCTTGTAAAAAATATGAGTTATTTTATTTATGTGTCTCTGGTTTGACCCGGTCAGAGGGATGAAGGTGCATCGACGGTATAATTTGATTGAAATAAATCATAAGATATTATATAAGAGATATGAACCATTTGTGTTGGCACAACAAGCGATTTAAGTATTTTATGTTTCATATCCTAGTTTGAAATGTAACAAAAATAGATTCAAGTATTTTATGCTTCATATCCTAGTTTGAAATGTAACAAAAATAATTGGTAGGTTGTTTGTAAAATGAAAGCACGAAAAAAATTGAAGAACGTTGGTAAGATATTGCATATCAACAAGATGAAGTTGTAAACACATTTCAGACCAAGAAATATAATATTCCTACATTACGAGATCCCAGCAGAGTAGTTATATACGTGGATACAAGTGAAATTCATGAAAATGATGACGACAATGATGAAGATGAAGACGAAGATGAAGACAAAGACGAAGACGAAGACGACGACGACGACCATGACGATGACGATGACGAGGATGATGATGATTTTGATTTTTCATGATAAGTTAGGTTAAAATAAAAATATTAATAATTTATTTTAATATATGGATATTGGAGTGTAGGTGTAAATTTTATTTTAATCTGTAAATTTAGTTTTAATCTTCAAAATATGCAAATTTAGTTTTAATAGATAGATTTATAAAATGTACTATTTATATATATTTATATATTTATGTTATTATTTAAAATGTATAGATTTATGTTATTATTTATATATTTATTATCTTAAAGTCATATATTTTAATTGTACTATCTTTTTTCCTATAGATCATTAGAGGTGACTTATTGGTGTGTTGATTGACATATTCTTTCAAAAGTTAGAGCATAATGGTATGTTTTTTCATGTTCCTCATTATGCAAATAATTTTTATTTATTTTATCCTAATATTTTTTATATAGTTTTAACGTGGTCGACGTAGCACCAGTCATGACAAGTCTCCACCTATGACCCCCACTCCTTCAAGTACAGGACCATCTCATACACATGACTCGCTAGGACCTTCTCGTTCCCAGTACCCATGGAAGGTCCTTCAACTAGACAATCAACTACAGAGATGACCGATAATCGAGTGTTTATATCCCCTCTCGGTGATTCATAAGTATTTTAAAATAATTAATGTTATTAATTTTTATAATTATTTAACATCATTTATTTCATATTGTATTATAGTTTTGTCGATTCTGTATGTGTTATTCACGATATTAAACGAATTGTGAATAATCATTGGTGAGGGGATTCAATGACATATACAAACACTCCTGATCCCACCAAAAAGTTATGGTGGAATGAATTTAAGATAAACTATCCACTTTATTTTATATATGAAATTACTGTTGAATATATAATCAGTTATTTGTTTGTCCTTTCAACGGGCGTTCACTTGGGACCCTAACAAAAAATTGAAAATTATTATATATTTTTTAAAAACATATGGTGATCATATCCACCATGTGCTTAATCATGCAAAGACAAGGGGGGAAAGCCACCATACATCATCAAGGAGAATTGGGCCAGGATCTATAATTTTTGAGAAACTAAAGAAAGCAAAAGAGGAGTCACCAGAATAAGCTTAATCAACCTTATAATTTTGGAGACTTATTTGCGATATATGCGGGCGGTTCAATCAATATCGATGAGCATACACATAGATTGGTATTTTTTTCAATCACTTCAATTTTAATTATTTTAAATTATTTTATTATTTTTAACTATGATTTTTTAGGCCAAGGAAATGGGACGAGAGCTATTTTTTTTATAAATACTTTTACTCGCATATTTTAAAAGAAAGACAAGACTTGGAGCATGGACAGAGCTAAAGCAATATAAGGTTTAGATGTGTATCTAAATATTTTTATGTGTTTCTCAAATATTACAACATATTAATTTTTCTTATGATAATACAGGGCAAATATGATGAACTCGAGCTAGTACACCGAAATTCAAGTGCTAGTGATGAAAATGATGGATTGAGCCCTCTGTTGGGAGTGATATGAGTTTATGGATGGAGGCCAGTAGGGGATCCAAAGGTGGGGGAAGGATATTGAGTATGTGTTCTTTGAGAAAACCCATAGAGTTGCTGATATATCTTTTACGACCTCTCCATCCGTAACGACATAAATCTATAATTTGACTGAAGAGGTTAGCCATTTAAAGGGCTTATTAATGCAAAGAGATTAAGAAATAAGGCAAAGGAATCAGGAAATTAGCAAATTACATCGGCAATAAAACCTGATCATATAATATCTTTAATTAAATTTCGGTCCTCGTGATGATGACGATGATGGTAATTTTTCATGAGATTTTTTATGTAAGATTTTTTAAATCAATATTATTAACATTTATCATTTTATTAAATTGTAAGTTATTCATTTATATATTTTTATTAATATTGTTAATTTCTTCTTTAAACGGATTGGTGAAGTCATATCAAAAGAGGTAAGTCTTTACATATTTAGTTTATAGGTTTTATTTTTGTTTTTAAGAATGATATTTTTTTCTTTCTTTATGTTCTTATGCAGGATGAGAAGAGATATACAAGTTGAAGGAAGCAGAGTCTCCGAAGGAAAAAGACCACGACAATGATTTTATTATATCTTTATCTCGTCTTTAGACTTCTTCATATTACTTTTGTCATTTGGATATGGATTTATATTATGACTTGATGTAGTGGATTGGATTTTGTATCATGTTGTTGATATTGATTTTGTATTATATTGTTGCTACAGATTTGTTTTATAACTTAATGTGGTGGAATGAATGTTGTATGAACATATTTTTTTGTATATACAGTAAAATAGATTGTGTCATTTTGAATTGCATGATATGGTTTGAGATTTGTATGATTAGTTGAATGAATGTGGTAGAATGATTAGTTGTTTGATATGGTTGTATAAACAGGTTATTTGTATAATTTGAATCGATCCGATTGGATTGTTTTGTATCTATGGGATAATGTGCAAATGAGCAGGTTAAGAACCAAAAAATTCAGATTTTGTGACGAATTCATGTTCGTCATAAATCTATCGTAATTCATTGTTTATCGTTAATTGACGACGAAAATCAATTTTCATCGTCAAATTCATCGTCAATTGGCGATGAAAACTGTTTCGTCGCTAATTGGCGACGAAACACTAGTTGTCATCAATTGGTGACGAAACACTAATCATCATCAATTGGCGATGAAATTAATTCATCGCAGATTGGCGAAATGGTTTTCATCGTCAATTGACGACAAAACACTAATCATTGTCAATTAGTGATGAAATTAATTCATCGTAGATTGGTGACAAATATATTTTCGTCACCAATTGACGATGAATTTGACGACGAAAAGTGATTTTCGTCGCTAAACTTTATGACAAAATTTTAAATTTTCATCATAAAAATTGACTACGACTTTATAGCAATGAGAAAGATTCATCGTAAAAAATTTTATGACGAATTATTTTTTTGAATTCATCATAAAATTTATCCTTAAATATTAGTTTTTTAGTATAGGATCCACCACTTTTGAAAATTCTTTATAACTTCATAAATTCCTTTGTAACTCAAAGGGTGCCCAATGAAAAATTATTACTTTCTCATTTAAAAAAATTCTTTTAGAGGTGGAAAAAAATTTACAAAAACTTTTCATTAATGCTAATAAATAAAGTATAGTGAAAGAGTTTATAAAATATGAAAACATAATAAATAACACTTAGTCTTCCATGCCAGCCAGGGGTGAGCAAAAATTCGATTAAACCGAATAAATCGATCGAACCGACCGAATTAAAAAATTCAGTTTGGTTATTTCAGAATTTTAATTATTTTTTCTTAAAAAATCAATTAATTCGGTTAATTGGGTTCGATTTCGGTTTTAAAATTCCTTATTCAGTTAAACCGAATAAACTAAACTAGAAAAATAATTTATAAATTTAAGTAAATAAATTTATAAATCCCTAATTAATTAGTAAAATTTTCATAATATTTAAAAATTTTGGTTAATTCGATCGAAAACCAAATTAACTGATAAAATATCGGTTCGGTTTATTCGATTTTTATTGGAAAATTTGGTCGATTTGGTTGATTAGAAAAAAATCAATTTATTCGGTTCGGTTCAGTTCGATTTTAATCGAATACTCAGCCCTAATGCCAGCCCAGCCCTTGAGTCTTCCACTATCTCCTTGTTGCAACACAATCACTCAATGTTTCATGCCTTAAAGTCCTTTGAGTTCCTCCAAAGTTCAATCCATTACTTGGTCTAGGTCGCCCACCATAAGCCTTGCACGACACATTGGTTGAAGCCTTAACTCCAAGGCAACAGTTCTTAATCCACGTGAATTATTCAAGTTCTTCTATATTTGATGTATAATATATCGAACCTTAGAAAACACTTATCTCATAAGGATTGTTTCCTCAACACATATCTCATAAGGATTCATAAAAAGAAGGCTCGGTCCCAACCCTGAACCACTCCTAGATCTCAATCCCAAACACTTTGAAGGCTTGATCCTAAGTTTAAACACTTTAAGGCTTGATCTCGAGCCTAAATACTTTGAGGGTTTGATCCTTGATATGGTGAAAAAAGGGACTTATATATGGTGGAGTCTAAGTCAAAAGTTAGATATAGGAGGAGGTTAAAAGTCAAACCTAGGTGAAGATCAAAACAGTCATTCGACTAGAGGACTTAAGCTCCTCGACTCTATCAGTTCGATCACCCAATGTCAGAGGGCTTAGGCTCCTCGACTCCATCAACTTGGTCACCTGACTCCAGAGGACTCTTCTCGACTCCATCAGATCGATCATCCGACTCAAGAGGGCTCAGACTCCTTGACTCCATTAGCTCAATCACCCAACTCCAGAGGACTTAGGCTCCTCGACTTCATCAGCTCGGTCACCCGACTCTAAAAGACTCAAACTCCTCGACTCCATCAGCTCGGTTACCCGACTCCAAAGGACTCAAGCTCCTCGATTCCATCAACTTAGCCACTCGATTCTAGAGGACTCAAGCTCCTTGACTCCATCAGCTCAGCCACCCGACTTTAGAGGACTCAATCTCCTCAACTCCATCAACTCGGCTACCTCGACTCCATGAGAATCAAGATCCCTGGCCTCATCATCTCCGTCCCCTGCAGGGGTCCATTAATGGTTACTATGAATAATCTTGAACATAACACCACAGGTGAGTGGAAGAACAATCATATGAGTGTCAAACTTGATCTCCTAGATGCTCTCTTACATATATGTGACATTCAACGAGTGGAGAAATATGAAACAACTATCAGATCTAGTCTCTCATTATTACTGATGTGGAGATGCTCTTTCGTCTACTATATAAACCCTAAAAAAGACACACATCAGGAGGTATGCAAAAGAACTCACACATCTCCTCCTCCTTCCATTTTCCGATCATTTTCATCTTCCCTGAGCCCCTATGCTAACTTGAGTATCGGTGTGGCCACATCGAGCCCCCTCAGCATTCATTCTAACCTCTTCTTAAGTGTTGCAGATAGTCTAGTGCCTTCCTCATTCTCATCCCATTGTTTTCTTTGTCGTCAGAGTCTATAACATCGCCTCCTCAACAATCGCCTTCCATTGATTCATCATATCACGGTTTCAGACAAGAACAAATTGGTGTCATCTATGGAAACTTGCCTGAATTGAGATGTTGAGATGGTGGAACCAGGGACAACTACTAAACCCTAGTTCTACTAGAGATATGGCTCGGGCAAGATCTTCACCATCTCCAGAAAAGATTTTCAAGTATTGGTGGATCAAACAGTGCAACAACTTTTGCACAGACTCCCTCCTATGAACTTAACTTTGGAAGCATTCAAACACCTCACCGAGGCACCCCTTATCCCTAATCAAGCACCCATTAGTTCAATGGGACCTCTTCCCACTACCTTTGCTAAATAGCGAAGCAAAGCTATAGCCCACCTTAGGAGCATTTTGAAAAATTCATGGTCAGAGACCCCACCACCAAATAAAGGCAAAGGCAAAGAACCTGTACCTGACAAAGTCATGTGACAACATTCATTTTTATAATTTATTTTGGCTCTAATACTTGATGTTTTTATCCTCTCGTTGTTTAATTACTGAGTTTTAATACATTTTACGAGTAGAAACTTATTTTGGACTATATTGATTATTCTTATAAATTTTGGGTTGAATCTAACATTTTCTATGTGTCTTTATAGGATACCTAAAGGGTCATAAAATTAGGCCAAGTTCAAGAGGGTCATGTGGACAACTTGGGCTAAGTTGGGAAGAAAAGAGCTTGACATTGCTTGGAGGATTCATTCTACCCTTTAGATCTAACCTAGGAGGAGCTAGCCGCCACCTTCACCGCCTCATCCATCTCCATTCATCGCCACTATCGAAAGGAAGTTAAGGGGATTCCCTTCTTCAATCCGGTCATCTTCCATCTACCAAGGAGTTAAGGGGATTCCATTCTCCACCACATCTTCTCCACCCGCCGCATCATCTATAGGGATTGTATCGAAGTTGGGGATTCCTTCCTTCATTGCATCTTCCGTTGAGCTTCGCTTCACATCCACCTCCGGCCAGGGACATAGGGAGATTCACTAGATTTATTCTACTTTACATTTCTGAGCATAGATTTGATTTTGCATGTCAAGTGTTTGTTTAACTTTCACTTACAGTTTTGGATGTTGATTGTCATTAGCTTTCTCTTGTTCGTTTATTGATGCACTTGTTTACTTTGTTGATGCAATTTATTCTTAGCACTTTTGTATTCGCAATTACAATGTTTAGTTTTCTTTTCATTCTTTAGATTTAGAACTTAATACAACCCCCCTGTCCAATCAAAAATCTAAATCCCCAATTATCTAATAACCCCTAGGATTATCATACACCGACTATAATCGTTGGGAGACGACTCGAGTTACCCTATACTACACTACAAAAATAAAGGCTATTTGCGACGAATTTTGCGATGAAAAAATCTAGAATTTTTGTTGCAAATTCCATTTGCGACAAATTTGGTGACGAAAAATTTTTCGTTAGCAATAGCTCACTGCAACATATGGAGACGAAAAATTTGAAATTCGTTGGAAAATTAGCGATGAAAAATAAATTTGTCACAAATTTTGCAAGGTTTAGCGACAAAAAAATTCATCGCCAAATTTAGGGATGAAAAATGATTTCGTCGCAAAGTTTGGGACGAAAAACTTCTTTCGTCGAAACTAGGTGCATACGTTAGAATTGGCGATGAATTTGGATAATTCGTTGCCAAATTGGCGACAAAAAAAATTTTTCGTCGCAAGTTCCAGTGCATAAAACTCTTCTACGAATTGCTCAATTTGGCGACAAAATTAGGGATTCGTCACTAAATTACGATACTAAAGTGTAATTATGATAAGTTTGCGATGAAAATTGGATTCGTCGCAAAAGTCGTCGCTAATTAAAAAAAAATTCACAGATTCAATCTGTTTCTTCAAAATATGAAACTTGTTTATAATACAATATCCACAACCACATCTACAAATATAATACAAATATACAAACACATCCACAAACATATAAAAACATCCACATAACATCCAAACATATCCATAAACATATAAAAACATCCACATAATATCCAAACACATCCACAAACATAAATACATATTACTTACACATCCATATAAACAACAACTCAAATTAAGTTCTGATGTATCAAACATAACATCGAATAGTAACATACATAATAAACAAGTCCACATGTATCAAACATAACTAAATATGAAACATAAACTCCAAATGTATCAAACTAACATAAC
>JBBMKF010433720.1:0-13663 GCA_037834155.1 Curcuma caesia
TCACACGTGATGGACGGTGATCCCGCTGTCGCGCACGAGCGGGTATGAAGCCGGCGCGCAGCATAGCATTTTCATAAATATAAAGCATAGTTCGGTGTATTAAGTTTTGTTCAATGTGAAATTTCAAAGAATGGTTAGATCGTATTGATTCTATTATATGTAATTTTATCTTATATTATAAAAAATTATAATATAAGATCGAAGCCGGAGAAGACGTAGCCATGGAGAAGGTTTTGTGGTATCGGCGCTGGAGCAGGAGAATCGATCTAGTCCGTCGGATGTCTCTGTGGCAACGGCATCACCGTCCGTTTCGCTGACAGTGAGTTGAAGGATAGGTCGTTGACCAGTAAAGTTACTTCATGGCGACCGAGCTCATCAGAGCGTCTCTTTCTCCCTTCTCCCTATCTCCTCCCCCGTCGACCATCCCAGGAAGCCTTCGGAGAAGCATCTCCACCCTCCGAGGCCGAAAGTCACTGCCTTGCTCCTCGATCCTGACGGATGTGCGAGCGAGTGAAGAAAACTCCAAACCGAAGGCAAGGCCAAAAGCCCAGAGGTGAGGTGAGGTGAGGTGAGAAATCAAGTGCGGGAGAAAGGAATAGGAAGGAGGAAGGGAAGACAAGGCAGGTGCGTGCCCCTCAGCATATGGATCAACCAACGCTATTGCCCGCAGGTTGCCAGATTTGCCCCTCTGCGAACCAGAAAAGCCTCCACCCAGCGCGAGATCTCCTCCAGATCCCCACCTCAGTTTCCCCATCAAGCCCTAAGGCGGCGGATCAGGCTGTAAGGCGGAGCGTTTTCCTGGCTGGTGTAAGCCTTCTCGGGTGACTCCAATGGTGCGATTATCTGGTGGCCGACTTTTCTAGGGTTTCTCTCCTCCGCCTGCAAAGGTGAGATATTGGGGCGGCAGCGGCGTCGATGAATAAGGGAAAGAAGTTGGCCGAGCAGTTCTCTCCGACGGCTAAGGCGCGGTTCAGCCACCGGAGCCTCTTGCAGAATTATGAGAATCTGGTAAAGGTGAGATCTTTAGGCCTGGAATCTGAGATTTGGCAATAGCTTTTTTTCATATTTTGATTGAAAATTCTTGAATTTCTTGAAATCCAAAGCCAAAGCATTTCACCTTATGTTTGTTCCTTAGTTCAATTGAATCTGTTGATCAGTTTCTTAGAAGACTTTTCTGATGAATTTCTCAGATGGTTCTTCATGGCCCTATCTCTAAAAATTTTCTTCCTCAGATTTGTGTTTGAGATCATTCAAAATCTATCAATCTTTTCTTCTTCATTTAGTTTATGCATCTCAATATTGCAATTTTAAAAGTCTCCAATCTTTCTTGGAGATGTTTGCAGCCTCATAATTTTCTTGAATATTAATTCTATATCTGATTGTGTATTAGAAAATAAAAAAAAATCTGATTGTGTATGAGAATGTACTCAATGATCCTAATCATAGAAATGGCATTGATGTTCTTCATGAATTATTAAGAAGTTGAAATTGTTGTTCTTTGTGAATTGGCATTGTTTCTTATATAAAATCTCGCAGAAATGTTCTCAGCTCTTGGGAAAAGATGGAATTCTTTTCGATCATGAAATTGTTTTGAATAAACTGGAACACCATTAATCTTGTGACTCTTCTACACATTCTTCGACTGGCACAGGATCTTGTTTCTGATATGAAATTTCTTACAGAAAGCTGAGGCCAAGAGAAAGAACCTGCAAATTGCTAATCAGAAGAAACTCAAACTTCATGCTGAAGTGAAGTTAGTAACTTTTTTTTTCTGGTTGTTTCGATCAGGATAAATTATATGTTTGTTGTGTTTGGTATTTCGGTTAATTCGGTATGATTTAGGAGGTTTTACCCTTTTATCTGTAATGCTGTAGATTCTTGCGAAGACGCTACAAAAGTCTACAATTTAGGCTGAGAACGAAACCGAAGAGTCGGTTCAACCTTCAAATGCTAAAGACCAAAGTTCAAAAGAGATGCTGCTGCTCCAAGCCCTTCAGAGCAATTTCAGTAACAAGAGAAGAAACTGTGTTTCACTCACGTTGAACGTTCTCGCGGCAGATTGGTGAGGATATGGATGAGTATCAGTTCAATGTGGAACCTTTGTAGGCCGACGCATTCAGGAAGAGTTCGGTGGAAACTGACCTTGAAGCTAACGATCTCAAGCTCTCGGTTTGTCGAGAAATTGGACATGGATCATCTAACCTAGTCGGGATTGAAAGATTACAGAGAATTTTCTTGTGGATGAGGTTCTTGTCATTCTCCTTGTGTAGATTGTGATACAAATTTGTGTTGATGATGCACAAGGATGTCTTTGCATGGGTTGGTGGATCGATTGTGATCCTTATCGATACCCGGTAACGATCGAGACTTCGGTTTTACTTTCAGGAAGAGTTCAGGGGAAACTGACCTCGAAGCTAACGATCTCAAACTCTCGGTTTGTTCGGGAATTGGACATGGATCATCTAACCTAGTCCGGATCGAAAGATTACATAGAATTTGCTTGTGAATGAGGTTCTTGTAATTCTCCTTGTGTGGGTTGTGATACAAATTTGTGTTGATGATGCACAAGGATGTCTTTGCATGGGTTGGTGGATCAATCGGGATCCTTATCAATACCCGGTAATGATCGAGCCTTCGTTCTTACTTTGACACAACATCGAAAAGTCTCCTCCTCGACTTCTTTCTCTACAATGTCTTGGCTTCTCCTTTATATGGTGTGCCTTAAGCCAATTTAGTTTTGATAAGTTCGACTATTACGTGGAGTTCTTGCAAAGAGTCTATTATACAAAGTCTTATCCTATTTTATAAGAGATTATTTTCGATATTCGAACTCGTGATCTTTAGATTACATGATAGTAACTTTACCGTTGTGTTAAAGATCTCTTTCCTATTACATTAAGGAGTTAAACTCCGACTAATTTTAACATGGATTCTTCATATCTCTTTGATGTCGACCGTGTAAAAGACAAACTTGAGTCGACTAATCCACACGCAAAATGCATAATCTCGCAATAACTTCATCGATGTTTTTAGAGGACTTGAAATTATTACTCTCCTTATCGATAATAATTCAAACGTGTAGATATGACAAAATAATGAGGTGGATCTCGACCGGTATGATTCAATTATTGATTTACGTGGGGCCCAATCCAATTTCCACCTCGTCTCATTAATTTAATGCCTACAAAACAAAATAAATAAGAGAGTGTGACAATTTGCCAATCATTTCCATGTGATTTATTATTCATGCAATTTAATAATAAAATAATATAATTTTATTGGACAAAAATTCAAAAAGATACTTCAAATTATGTAAATAGTTAAAATGATATTTCTTTTTCAATATAAAAATAAAAAGATTTCCATCATATATATATCAAAAATATTGTTTATTTCAGTTGTAGTAGTAGCTACTATAATCTATAATAATTATGGAGTTATAATGTAAAATTTTGATTAACACTATTATATCAAATTATTTTTTTATCAATTTATCAAAATTGATTAAAATTTTATCAAAATTAATTTAAAATAATTATAACAACTACTTACTAACAGTTATAACATTATAACAGTTATCAGTAAGTACTATAAATATGTAGAAGCTACTAAATAGTACGTATAATGCTACAATAGTATTATATTAACTATTATAGTTTGGGACGAAGTTAGGGGCAATAGCAATGACTTTCCCCCTTAATTTTAACACATGACACGGTCACCCCCTTCAATGTAAACACGCATATCCTCTAATATGAAATTCCTAGCTCCGTTTCTAATTATAACATTATAGTAGTTATAATGTAGCTGCTATAATTATAATAATTAATTATAATTACTATAATAATGTTATAAGTAAGGATATTTTTGAAATAAATAATATAATAGGAGGTCTCTTTGTGATTTTTTTTATTTCTATAATTTCAAGTGCCTTTTTGACATTTGCCTAATTGTATTTAAAATATTTAATTAGTTTAATAAGTTGATAACTTCGAAATATTTGGGGAAAAAAACAAATTTTATTTTATTTTATTTTTTTTTAAAAATAATTAGAAGAACATTCAAAATTGCCATTGGATTCTATATCCTCTTGGCTTCGGTAGGCACCGAATGGACGGCTGTGATGGAGTGATCATCCATCATCATCAACTTTGTTTCTTCTTCCTTCTTCTTCCCTCTCATTTCCTCCTCGCCACCTTCTCTCCTCTCTTCAATGGCGGACGCCGCGGGCGCTTCGGAAGAGGAGCTGCCTCCTGCTTCTTCGTCGCCGGAGGAAGAGGTGGAGGAAGAGGAGCAGATAGGAACCCTAAAGGAGCCGCTTTTGGAGCACCGTTCGCTTAATCTCCGCCGCCACGCCCCCAACAACACCTCCCAAGTCGCCATCGTCGGCTCCAACCTCTGCCCCATAGAGAGCCTCGATTACGAGTGATGATTCTGTCTCTTTTTGGATAACCTGAATCTTTTGGCGTGTAAAGATGCGATCTTTATGGCAGGTTTGCTATTTTGCTTTTGGGGGCGTTTCAGGTTGGTCGAGAACGAGATCTTCAACCAGGACTGGAGGAGCCGAGGCCGGTCGGCTATACTTCGGTACGTCTTCCTCAAGTGGACCTTCTGCCTCTTCGTCGGCCTCGTCGCCGGCGCTATTGGCTTCTTCAATAACCTCTCCGTGGAGAACGTCGCCGGCCTCAAGTTCGTTACCGTTTCCGACTTGATGCTCGCTGATAAGTAAGCCTCAGTCGAGATCTTCCCCCATCTGATCCACCGTCTTAGATTGGCCCTTTTCTTCAAGCTAATTTGCCGACGGTGGTTGTCTCAAGGTATTGGACTGCGTTTGGGGTGTTTGCTGGTTCCAATCTGGCCCTGTTGATCTTTGCGACGACGATTACGGCGTTTGTTTCGACTGCCGCCGGCGGTTCAGGGATTCCAGAGGTGAAAGCTTACTTGAATGGCGTCGATGCTCCTGATATCTTCTCACTGCGCACCCTTGCTGTAAAGGTGAGATTTCGATGCGCATGCTGACAATCTTCATGTGGGAGATTCGATTTCTCTTCTCTTTTTCTTTGAATTGAAACTGTTATCAGTGTTCTCACTTTTCAGTGAAGTTGAAGTTGATATTCAAATGAAAAGTCTGATCAAGGATAAGCATAAATTTCATAGCTCTTATTCCTTTTAGCTTCATCCATGATCTGTGTAGATCATTTTCATATTAAAGTTAGCTAGATTTGCACTTCAATTAATTGAATTTGCTTAAGATGGGCCCTTCCATCCATAGTCGATGACAATAGAAGAGAGATCGAAGTTAGAGGAAACGGCAAGATGTTTCGGTGCTAAAACTAGTGCTTGCCTGAAACTTGGTTAGTTCATCAATGTCTATATCTAATCTCTTCAACTTTATCGACTCTTAGTTCACTTTATTGAACTTCCATGCTCTAACATTCGTATCTTTTAACTCGAGTAACTATGATTGTTTCTCATGAGTTGAATTGTAGATTGTAGGTTTGATTGCAGCTGTGTCATCCTCTCTCCATGTGGGCAAGGCAGGCCCAATGGTTCACATTGGTGCGTGCATCGGTGCAATAGTTGGACAGGGCGGGTCGCAGAAGTATGGCATGACATGGAGATGGCTACGCTACTTCAAAAATGATAGAGATCGGCGTGACCTTGTCACCTGCGGTGCGGCTGCTGGCGTTGCTGCTGCTTTTCGTGCTCCGGTTGGTGGAGTTCTTTTTGCACTCGAGTCATTGTCTTCATGGTAGTGCCACATGCTATATTGACTTCATTTGTTTCCTAAAGAACAAAGAATCACTGGTTAAAGCTTTTGAATATCGCTCACAATTAGACATTCTTATCCTTTTAGGCCAATCAACAAGGTTTCATTCAAAGCAGTAATAGAAATTTTATGTTGTTTGATTGAAATACCCTTTTTCTTTCAGGTAACAAAAAAGGAGGCCATTTCGATTACTTGCTGAGATGCTAATTTCTTTCGTCTCAATGGATGATAGTATTCCGAGTCTCCTCCTAATTCAGATATTCATTTCATGTCACAGGTGGAGAAGTGCCCTAATATGGAGAGCTTTCTTCACAACTGCTGTAGTTGCTGTCACCCTCAGGGCTCTGATTGATGTTTGCGAAAGAGGAAAATGCGGTTTATTTGGGAAGGGTGGACTCATAATGTATGATGTTACTGCTGATAATATTGCCTATCATCTAGCTGACTTACCTCCGGTGATCCTCCTCGGGGTGATTGGGGGGATATTGGGAAGTCTATACAACTTTCTTATGCTGAAGGTCCTTCAAACATTCAGCCTAATCAACCAGTACGCACTATTTTCTCATTTCCCTCTTCTTTCCGAATGTTTAGGATGACAATTTTGAATTGGTTATTTTCTTGCATATGTTCTTTTGTTTGAAAGATGGCCTTTCCAAACTTGAAATCTTTTGTTTTACCAGAAAAGGGCCAGCATATAAATTGCTTCTTGCAGCTACCGTGTCGATATTTACATCATGCTGTCTGTTTGGGTTACCATGGTTCGCACCTTGTAGGCCTTGTGAAAAGGATGACTGTCCCGTTATAGGCCGCTCCGGTGGTTATAATAACTTCCAGTGCCCTCCAAATCATTACAATGATCTAGCCAGCTTGTTTTTCAACACCAACGATAATACAATCAGAAAACTTTTCAGCAGTGGCACAAATGATGTTTTCCATAAGTCGTCCATCATGGTGTCCTTTGTAGCCTCGTATGTTCTTGGCATCATAAGTTACGGTGTAGCTGCACCTTTTGGCCTTTTTGTGCCTATTATCTTGACCGGTGCAGCCTATGGGCGTGTCACGGGAATGCTAATGGGCACAAACACGACTCTAGATCATGGTCTCTTTGCGGTCCTTGGTGCTGCTTCTTTTCTCGGTGGAACAATGAGGATGACCGTGTCTGTGTGTGTCATTATACTAGAGCTAACCAACAACCTCTTGTTGCTTCCCCTGGTTATGTTGGTTCTCCTGATATCGAAAACGGTTGCCGACTCTTTCAATCCCAACATCTACGATCTGATTCTGAAATTGAAGTGTCTTCCTTATCTGAAAGACCATGCAGAACCATACATGAGGCAGCTCACAGTAAGTGATGTCGTTACAGGTCCTCTACGAACCTTTAACGGTGTCGAAAAGGTCAGCTACATAGTTCATATATTGAAGACAACCGGCCATCATGCATTCCCCGTGATAGATGAACCACCATTTTCTTCTCCTCCTGTGCTGTTTGGTCTGATCCTCCGCGCGCATCTCCTAAGTTTGTTGAGGAAGAAGCATTTTCTGCCGACATGTTCACTCATCGGCTCTGATGCTTTGAAGAAATTTGTGGCTGATGACTTTGCAAAGCGTGGATCAGGGAAACATGATTGCATTGAGGATATAGAGCTCACTGCCGAAGAGATGGAGATGTTTATCGATTTGCATCCATTTACAAACACTTCCCCCTACACAGTCGTTGAGACAATGTCACTCGCAAAGGCTCTCATCCTATTCCGGGAAGTCGGTCTGAGGCATCTGTTGGTTGTTCCCAAGTCCTCCAATGTAAGAAACTCAACCTGAAGTTGTTCTTCTATCTTCTCAATTCCTTGTTGATGTTTGCTATTCAACAAAAATGAGTAGTCTCAACTCTTACTTCATGAAATAACTAGTGTAACTTTGAATGCAGAGGGCGCCGGTGGTCGGTGTATTGACAAGGCATGACTTCATGCCGGAGCACATCTTGGGTCTGCATCCATACCTGTCGAAAAGCGGATGGAAGCGATTGCGGTTTCGGAATTCGACTTTCACTAGATTTTGCAGGGCTTCTTTGATGTGGGCATGTTCTTAGCTTCTAAGATTTGAAACATTTGTGGAGGAATTATTATTATTATTATTATTATTATTATTTGTAATGTCTGAGAACTCTGTATATTGTTTTCTATTATTCTTTGTGCAGAACGCTTGTAAGATTGTATCAAGTTCAATTGTCTCATGAAATTTGATCTACAGAAGCCTCTTTCAGGCTTTATTAGGCCTTCCAGAGATCATTAGGTTGGTTTAACCTGAAAAACCATTTTGAACCGGTCGGTATGTGACGGAGCGGAAATTATTGAATCTGTTAATTCGTGTACGAATATTGAAAGTAATAATTTTCTATAATCTATTAACAGTTGAATTTATTAATGTGTAGAGCTGTCAATTTGAGTTAGATCTATCGAATTAACTTGCCCCACCAAATAATTTAAACAGGTGGGGTTGAAATTTTATTAATCCATTTTAAGGTGAGTTCAAGTGGGTTGATCCATCTAGACCCGCAATCCACTTGAGTTGGCTTGCGACCAGTGTAGGTTGGTCCACAGATTTAGAAAATTTATTTTTTTCTTTCAAAATTTAAAATTAAAGAAGAAAATTCAATGAATTAATGAGCTTAATCTATCTAAACCGCAATACAAACTTAAATTTTCAACTTGATCCATTTAGATTACAATCCAAATTTAAAATTTTAATATTTTTTATATTTTTTATTTTTTGACAGGCTCGTGAGTTGGTTCGCCTAACCCGCAATCCGCCTGACCCGCCAAGTTGGTGGGTTAGCCCGTTTCGCCACGTCATATGAAGGGTTTCTAACGGGTTGACCCGTCTCACCATGAGTTGACCCGTTAGACAGCTCGACCTCTCTGATAACTCTGACTCAATACAAATAAACTTCAATAAAATGTGGAATCTCCCCCTCAACGGCTCACATTGTCAATCCTATGACTATCTATGAGGAGGTAAATCGAGAAGTTGCAGTTGGCCATTATGGAGAAAGACATTGTCTCGACTTTGTCGAAATTCGATTCTTGTCCACTTCAACAAATTTACCCCGAAGTAACCAACTCAACCGGGCAATAAAATTTTGATCTACATTGTTGATGCCATCAACTATTTATTGAATTAATTTATTTGATATATTATAGCAACCTTGAGGCTGTCCACCGGGCAGCTCGTAGTCACCGGCGAGGGCGGCGGAGGCGGACTGGTCACCGGAGGAGGAACAGTTATCGGCGGAGGAATAGTGATTGATGAACGGACGGTCACGATACGTTTAGTCTAAATTTATTTAATAAAATAAAAAAATAAAAAAATAAAAGTGGGCCTCTAAAAAAAGAACTGGGCCCTTATCTTATTGGGCCAAATAATTTATTTTTAGCCTTTCAATGGCCCAATTTTAAATATATAGTTAAATAAAAGATATTTATTATCTTTATTTATTTATTTATTTCTCTAGAATAAACTAGAAGCATCATAGAATATCTAAAGGCGGACGGTTGATTTATTTATAATTTTCTTGGCAAAGTCTGGGGCATCGCCGCATCGCTCGTTGTGAGCGAGATGGAGGACATGGACGCCGACCACCCCGGCGATCGACGCGACGCCACGGCGGGGAACGCCCCGGGAGCTTTCTCTCCGCCTCCGGGCACCCTAGCAGCCTCCGGCGGCGGCGGCGTCGGCGTCCAGGAGAACGCGTGGAGTTTCCTCGCTTTGGCCCGCCAGCTCGTCGATCGGGGCGAGCCTTCCCTCGCTCTACAAGCGGTGAGTTCTCTGAGGAAGACCTTTTCGCGCTGTCGTTTTATGGTGGCGTCGCTGCTCTGTTCTTGTTCGAGGGATCGGTGTTCTTGATGGTTTGTGTGTCCTAATTTCCTAATTCGCCGTCTTTGGGGAAATTTTTTTCGGCCTTCCTCACCTGTTTTGCGCGTGCTTGCCCTATACCTAATTTATTTTGTTTGCTTAAATATGATTGTGACTTTGTCTGCTAAAGGAGGTGTGAAAATTTTGCAGGTTAAATGGCAGGTTACTATGTAGATATGTTTGTTCGAATTAGTATGAATGTTGCATGTTCGCTTTTCTCGAACCTGACATTTTCAGCATCGTCTTTGCAGTTTCTTGCATCTTGAATTGTTCTTTCTCCAATCTAAGTAATTTTCCTGATCATTTTTTGTGGGGTTTCAGTTAAAATCACTACTCAATTTTAATTGCAATATCGACTAGCTGCATTGGTCCATCTGAGTAATCTTCTGTTTTTTGCTTGCTTTGGGGCGGATTCTTAATTTTCTAGATATAATATCCAAGACGAGATTGTAGCTTGTAATATTACCATTTTGAGTTCAAATCGGAGGACGATCCTAGCAGTTAAACAAGAAAGAAAACTGATTTTAGTGTAGACTTAGTTTATTGATTGCTGATGCAACAGAAAATTTAAACCCTTTAATCTCACAAAAATTATGAAAAATTAGATGAAGCATGAGGGTAACTATCTCTCATAGAGAAAGGAGTCTCACATAGAGAAGGAATCTCACCGAGAGAACTGAAAGTGGAAAATTCTTATTGATTGAAAGCAATCAATACATAGATATGACATCATTTTTATAGTCTCAATTCTAAACAAATTAGAAGTAAACAAGGAATTTGGGAAATGCATTGATGCTCATTAATTAATTATCCATAAAAGCTAATTACCAAACAATTCAAATTATTGCCAACTACTGCAATTGAATTTAAAATCCAAAATTGGATTATTCTTAATCTGCATTATTTTCTCCCATAGGGAAAAACTTGACTTCAAGCAAGGTGTAAGCATGTGCAGTTTAGATGTTCTTTAGAATGACTAAGCAATAGGAGAAACACAATTTGGGACTTAACTTCTAATGAACATATCTTTATTATCTTTTCCTTGGATGCCGCTTCTGGTGATCTACTTTGTTCTTCCTTTTGGACTTTGTCTTTGTTTCCTTCCCTTTTGATAGCCCTTGTGACAAAATAAGTTGTCAAGGTAAATAAACAACATTATATCAATTTTTCATATGCTGCAACGTAACATGAATGATGATTTAGAATTTTTTGAGCTCATGCATACAAAACGAGAATTTATTGCATTAATAGGTACTTTATATTTTGGAAATAACTTAGTTTTGTGTGCTGATCATTGTAATAAGAAGCAACTAATAATATCATGATTCTTATTATCATCGTATAAATAATGGTGACATCAATCATGCAGCGCATTCCTTGCAAATGCAACCTGCCAAGGTGCCACTTGTTATGCAAAACATGGGTAACACAAACCCATTTTAAATTTAAAATTTAAATGTCAAGTAGTGATAATGAATTTTACCTTATTAGAGAGATATTTCATTTTCCTAATTAATCTATGTAGTCTTCTTTGTTCTTTTTGATATTGTCCTAGTATGCATAGTAAATATTTTGCCTCAATATGCCCTCTGATTAACATGTAATTTGTGTTGCTTTTATTTGATTCAAAGGCACTTATATGATTCTTTGCTTTTGAATTTTTTTTCAGACTAGTTGTAGTGCTCAATGCCAGCTTTTTGGGCCTTAGTTCTCTTTTATAAACATGTAGTTCATTTTTATTTTTTTTAGATTCTGAGTGACCACTTATCTAAAGACTTAAGCTACAGTAGAAGAATGTCATCTATTTTTTCCTTCGAGTAATAATTCCCTACTGAAGTCTTGGCATATGATTAGAAACTGAGTACTATCCTGCTATGATTCTTATCCCAAAAGCTTAGGTTATTAGAAAAAGGTTTCGATCCATACTTTTTGTATTTGAGGTGCTTTGCTACTTCTTGTGAGGTAAACACATGCAAGCATACCAAGCTGTGGAACTGTTACCTGTCCAACAGTGGTGGCTTAGACAACTTCTATCATTTATAGGAATCATGCTAAACTTCATTTGTTTCAGACTAGAGCTCACTTTTACCTGGATAATTGCAACATGTTAAATGTAGTAGATATGAATCTTGAGATTGATCCTTCGGGTTAAAAACATACTATTCACTAACAATTATGTGTTCCTTTGAGAGGATATAATCAGAAAAAGATAGTTTAAATGGTTTATTTAAATAAGTTTGAATCAATTAATGTTAGAAATGCGAAGAGTAGAGGGTGTGAAGAGAGTTTAATGGTACAATATAATTCTTTATCCAATCCGAAGCAATTGGGTATACAGTTTAATGATTTATGGTTGGGTTGGGGTCTGTGTTATTGCCTTATTGGTATCAGAAACAAGTTCAATGAATTTTCCCTGGAGCTAAAGTGTCAAAGCAGACAATGGTAAAGCACAATGAAAATATTGCTAATGCAAAAAATTTAAGTAAACTCAGAGATGAAGAAATCATGGGCAAGAGGAACATAATCTCACTACAAAGTGTTGCACAATTTCTTCACAGACGACTGAGAGAAACTCGCTTGTCCTAGGGTGTATAGATCTTGACTACCCTTATCCAGTTTAGACTGGCCCAGAACTCCTGTAATGCATGAATGGATTGGTTACTATAAAAAACAAAAGAAAAGTGTTATTTTTAGTTTAATTGGGGTAGTTTGAATGACATGGGGCAGGAAAAAATTAGGTGCATTATAAAGCTGGTTTCTTTCTTAAAACAACAGTCAGTGATAATATACTGTATATTAGTGTACTAGAACTAGATGTAAGTTGTTGCTTTCCTTAAAAGTTTGTGGAGATTAACAAAGAATTCCTCTAATAAGAGAATATTAATTAACTCATACAGATTATAGAGACTTGATAGGCTAAACTGACAAGATATTCCTCTAAAAGGAGGGTGCCAAGTTGTTCATACAGAGATGATTAGATAGTTCCTCTCTTTTGTTTGACACAAATTTTTTGTGTGAGTAGCTTAACATTGTCCTACAAGTAGCCATCACAGCTATATTCTTGCATGACCTTATAGGATTCTCTGATGGGCCTAAGTCCTCCAATTAGATCACGAAAAAAAATTGAGAGCATTTGTGGGTAGTGGTGTCAATGGATGAGAAGGGAAAGAATTGACAGTTGACTGGGAATTAAAGGCCTCACAATACAATACAACACAAAAGGTTGATATCCAATTATATTGTTGATACTTGATATACCACACGAATATTGGATACATGCATCAATAGAGTATCAGATTCGTATGGAAAACACTTGATACAGGTAAAGAATTATGAGATAACATAGCCCCTTAGTCATCACCATAAGTGGCCTTTTATGAAACCTGCCTTATGAGAACCCTTCCATCATGAATCAATGATGTTTAGTCAGATTAGAAGGTTACATATTGCTAAATTAATTTGGTTTTAGTCATATGGTGAAGATGACACTTTTCTCCTAATGGGCTCTTTCTAACCATGATAAGCGCTTTATGGCGCCCATTCAGAAAGGTGTGGAGGTATGAAAATGATGCGATGCAAACTAGAGTAGTAGGTTTTCTGAGGTAATTTTCAAAATGCTCCCAACAGTTAATTGCCTTTTCAAAATACCGTCTTAAGGTTTCTATTTTGTTTCTATGATGCTCTCTCTCTATATTAACAAATGAATGGTTTTGGCGGTAATTTAGAAGGGTGAAATAAGGATTTTACTCTTAGATAGAAGGTACTTTGACAGCTAAATGTAAACCTTGGGACTAGTTTTGACATCAACGAAACCTTAGGAGGGCATTTTAAAAAAAGATACGATATTAACCGTTGTGTGCATTTTAAAAATTACCCTTGTTTTTACAGTCTTACGGATGCGGTATGCAGGAAAGTTTCCTTTCATTTTTCTCTTCATGAGTTCCTCTGCTTTTGCTGATTGAGCAACAATAGATCAATTCAAGT
>JBBMKF010433830.1:0-13663 GCA_037834155.1 Curcuma caesia
TTGTGTCCAAAAGGAGGGGTAGACCTACCTCACTATGTTTCATTCTCATTTTCGAAACACATCAAGTTCATCCGAGCAAAGCAAGGCAACTAGCGACGCGCGTTCTTTGATCGACAAGTGAAAATTGTTTTCGGAGAAGAGTTAGGTCTACCTAGGCATCTTGGTTCACTGTGCTTTGAGGTCTACAAATGAAGGGGACTTTTTAACATGTACTACTCTTTTTAAGTGTTTTTTTGGCAGACATACTTTGTGCTATAGGCATCTTAGTTGTCTTCCTACTTGCCCTACCACACCACAAAACTTAGTTGATCGAATCTCATCTTTAACCGACTTAGATTTGTTATTGTTAGATGCATTGAAGCTAACCTCCATGCCGACATGGTTGAGCTCTTCTTGCCACAATCTTCTCTAGCTAGCTTTTTCCTATTAGGGTTTGGGATAGTGTTATGATGTCATATAATTGAATTTGATGCATTTATAATAAACTAAATTAATTAAAAAATATTTAAGATTGACGCACCTATATATATATATATTTCAATTAAAACGGTTACATAATTATTTTTAAATCATTTAGACATTTAAACAGATGGCTCGACTTCAATGATCTCTTTTAAAATTTTGGAATAGAAAATGATCATGTAATAATTTTGGCTTGCCATGTGATTACTATTTTTGAATAATTTGGTTATTTAGAGTGAATTTCTATATTTAAATTTAAATTTTGAATAAAAAATAATGATTATTTTTAAATTTTTAATATTTTTATAATTCATGTAGGCAGTAAGAACTATTTGGCAAGGTTCAACTTACAATGAAATATTAGGGAGGTCAACTAGAGTTTCTACATCCACTTATGACTTGTAAAGGCTTTCGGGACTGATGTAGATGGGTCCTATAAGAGTGTTGTTGTCAATAGATCTGCGGTAGAATTCCAACGGAGATGAAAATGCCCCATTAGTTATCTCAATCCTTGCAGGTGCTACTGTTGCTAAGGACGAAGCCACCGTGATTTGTAAAGAAATTTTCAACCTAGAACAACGTTGGTGGTAGGCGAAGCCAAGCGGGAAGAATCACACGTAGAGCCATTACAAACACTCGTAGGATTGGAATTGGAACTCAAGAAGATTCATGGTTTAAGCACCATGAGCTTAGTGAAGGAGACAAGAGGCTAATATGTAGTCTATTAGCCAAATAGCATTCAAAAGGTAGAAAAGATGCTCCCATTAGACTTTGTAAAAGCTTCCAAGGGTTGGCGCAAATAGTTTCTACAAGAGTGTTGCTATCAATAAGTCTAAGATCAAATCCCAACAGAGATGGAAATGCCCACTAGTTATCTCAACCTCCTGAAGGACGAAGCTCCCATGATTTGTAAAGAAGTTTTCAACCTAGAACGAAGCTAGTGATTAAACGCAAAGGAAGAAGAAGAAGAAGAGAAGGTGCATCTTAAGAAGGCGAATGGTTACAAAGCCTTACCCTAGAGAATTCTTGTGAGAAACATGGAGATGTCGGCACCCTTATAAAGCTTAAAATCAGAAGAGTGAAGAAACTTAAGAAAATTCTAAAAGTACAACAATACCCATTTGGATTCAGCCTAAGATTGGTACAGAGTCAACGTAAAAGATCGATGTTGAGACTCGATACTAAGATGAGATTGACGCATAAAACTGAATCAAATGCCGAGGTCAAGATCCGAAACCGAGTAGTGATCGAGATCGAGACTCGAGACTAAGAAGAGATCGGCACTTGAGGCTGAGTAGATGTCGAGATCGGAACTTGAGATCGAAATTTGAGACTAAGAAGAGATCGACACCTAAGGCTGAGTAAATACCAAGGTCAAAACTTAAGACTAAGAAGAGATCGGTACCTGAGACCGAGTAGACACCGAAATAGGTACATGAGATCAAGACACGAGACTATTGTTACAAATTTAAAGCATCTACGATTTCATAGGGCTCAAAATTTGACAAAATCTATAAACTTAAAAGAATTATAGGATTGAAATAAGGATTTCAAACACTTTTAACTGAATGATCTAGAGTCACTCGGTCGAATGTTATAGTTTCGGTTGAATTAAATCGACTGTTGATATGAGCAATAATAGATCCGACAAGAGAATATTTTTAAGAAAATCTATGACACACTTACATTAGATTCGCCTTTTCATAAGCTGCCATAATCAAAATGATCGTCATGCATCACTTAAAGGGACCACGAGTTTCTCTTTTTTTTTGAATTTTTTTCTTTTAAATGTAGAAATAATTTTTTAAAATTGTAGGGGCGAAACAGGATTTCTCTGATCTGCGTGAAAAAGTTTGGGGCAAAATGGAATTGTGCCGGCCCGATAATCCTTCATTAATTGCCATAAACCAGATTAATTAAGAAGACGATGAGTAAAACATAAGCAACGATAATGGTAATTACTGTAATTACAGAAACGAAGTGCAGTGGAGCTACTGAAGCAGAGTACTTAATTAATTAGTAGCCACATTGTCGCCGGCGGCAGCGGCGGCGGCGGCGCCACCACCGAGCATCATCTGCCGGACGGCCCTCGCGTACTCGAGCAGCTTGTCGATGGCCGGGATCGTCTCCTTGACCTCCGTCTGGTCCTCGAAGTCGCGGAGCCAGGCGTGGAAGCGCGGGAACGCCTCGGGGTCCACTAGCTTCACTTCCATGACCTCCTCGAAGACGGCGAGCCAGTAGGAGCCGCAGCCGAGGACGATGTCGAGGAACCCGACCTCGTCGCCGCCGAAGAACCTCCGCCCGGCGAACGCGCCGCCGTCGCCGAGCTCGCGCTCCAGCAGCTTCAGGTTCTGGTGGACCTGGTCGACGGCGGCCCTCTGGTCGTCGCCCGCGGAGGAGAAGACGGCGGCGACGGCGGGGGCGAGCTTGTCGTCGGCGAAGTGGGACCAAAAGCGGGCGGTGGCGCGGTCGAAGGGATCGGAGGGGAGAAGCAAGCGGTGGTGCGGCCACATGTCGTCGAGGAAGTGGAGGATGATGGTGGAGTGGAGGACGGGGCAGCCGCGGTGGAGGAGGACGGGGAGGTTCTCGTAGACGGGGTTGTGGAGGAGGAGGGCGGCGGAGGGGCGGAGGGGGTCTTCTTCTTCTTCGTACTGGAAGGGCAGCCCCTTGAGCTTGACGCGGCGGAGGTTGCTGGACGCGGCGGGTGTGGGAGTCGGCCCAGGAGCCGAGGAGCTTGAGATCGGAGGGAGCAATCGGAGGTTGCTGATCCATGAACGACGGAGAGAGGTGGTTCTTGTGTGAGGAGGAGGGTGGAGGCTTTCCTCTGTTTACTCTGCGCGGAGGAGAAGACCACGGAGATTTCCTTTCTCTCTCCTAGGGATTTATTTTCCCTAGGGATTCCTTTCTTTTCTTCATCCGTTGTATGAAGTAAACATAGCATTAGAGTCATATCCAAGATGGCAAATTGAGAAAGCTTGCAGTGTTCCTTCTCCGTCGTAGTTAATTGTGGCTTCTTAATTTACCTCCTCACAAATGGTTATGGGATAGACCGTGTGAGGTCGCTGGGGTGGCGGATTTCACCTTTTTGTAAAAGATAAAATTTACAGTGTTAGAGGGACAAATTGAGTATAAAATTCAAGTGAGCCTCCTATTTATGCATGGCCTTGAGCAAGTGTGTTGTGAGTTAAAGATGTGAGTCTGGTGTTTGGGATGTCAAATACTTAGAATGCCAAGTTGAGGTGTTCGGATCATTGAATACTTAGGGTGCTTAGGCAAGTGTTCGAACTACTAAGCACTTGGGATGCAATGTCGAAGTATTCGGATTGTCAATTTATTAGAAGGGTGAGTTAGGGTGTTTAGGATGTCCAACACTTACGACATTGAACTAGAGTACTTGTTATGCAATGTTAGAGTGCTTGGATTGTCGAGCACTCAAGGTGTTGAGTCGAGAACCAAACCAGGAAACATGTACCAAGCCTATTGGCATGGACAACTAATGTAAAGTTGCACCATATAAATTGCAATTGACTTCTCACCTATGATTTGAACTATGCCACTTGCATCATACTATCATCATGGTCCTTTACGACCACATGATTTTTGATAGTTGTCTCATTAAAGCAGAAGTAGCTTGGTTGCACCATTAGATGAGGAATCCATTGCTACTGGATGCTTGATCTGATGGAGTCACGTCTACACAACGTGCAGATGTGATAACCACTCACATCTACACGTTGTGCAAATGCGGGAGGTGTATTATTGCCTTTAAAAAGGCTGCAAGCTCAAGTAAACATCCTATTTATGAAGCTCGGGCATGGCCTTAAGCAAGTGTGTTGCGAGTTCAATATGTGAGTCGAGGTGCTTGGGATGTCAAATACTTAGAATGCCAAGTTGAAGTGTTTGGATCGTTGAACACTCAGGGTGCTTTGGTGAGTGCTCGAACTACTAAGCACTTGGGATGCAACGTTGAAGTATTCGGGTCGTTAATTGATTAGAAGGGTGAGTTAGGGTGTTTAGGATGTCCAACACTTAAGACGTTGAACTTTTATCACTTTCTTAGTTTGGTTTTGTTTAAGTCACCGTATTTTTATTTTTTTGGCATCATCATGGTTATCATGTTCATGTTCATCATGCACATGTTTGTTTCTCATGGTACGATATTAGCATGATAAACTTTATATTTTTATGAAAAGTATGCTTATATCTTTAACGATTTATTTATTTCTATATGTAGTATGACATGAGCGTTGTTAGTTAAAAAAATTTCATTGTTGGCCTACCTATTTAGATTTCAAGAGTTGATATATTTGAGAATAATTATTATTCATTATATTGGACTAGTATTTTAGTTTTTTAGGAGATCCCGTTGTATTTTGATTACAGGAGAAATACTAAAATGAGGATCTCATAGATAAAAAAAAAGGAAAAAAATATTTTTGAAAATATAAAGAAATAAATATTTCGATGATAGGAGCTATATGATATTTTTTTAAGACACAGTGATTACTAGAGAAATATCGAATAAGTATTCCTTTGCAATCTCGAAATTATTGAAGAAATACCTATTAACTTCTTTCAACATTGAGTACTCTTTTAAGACTTTATCACTATGTAGACAATGCAAAGCGTTAGGGGACGAGCCTTGGCATGACAAATAAGTACTTTTTGCATTGGGGACTTAAGAGACATGAGCTGACAAAATAATTTAGATTGATATTTGAAATTTTAGAATCAAATATTTTTATATTGACAAGGTTAGAAGGACAGTAGCAATCCATTGAAAATTTTGACCATATCTATTCAAAATGTGGAGGTAAAAAGATTGCCCTCGGGGTATGCATGGTTGAATTGGTTACTGCGGGATAAACATGTTAAAGTGGACAAAGGTCGAATCTCGACGAAGCCGAGATAATGTTCTCCCTCGTAGTGATCAACTGCATCTTTTCTTGTAACTTTTTGATTTATCTCCTTATAGATAGTCATGGAATCGATCGTGTGAAATCGTTGAAGTGGTAAATGTTGGTGCAGTTTGCACTAATGATCTAACTCAAGTTTTGATGAATGACAAATAGGTTAAAATTATGTTTGTTATGAGTTTAACCGTCTTACTATGTGTGCAGGGTTGAAAAACTTAGAACCAGACACTAGGCTGAAGTCCAGGATGATTGAGTCCTGGCAGAAAGTCCAGTTGGGTCCGTGGGGCCTGACAACTGGCTGAAGACCAAGTTAGTGGAGACTTGACAGGAAGACCATGGTGGTTGAGCCTTGACAAAAGACCTGGTGGGTTAGAGAAGTCAAGCAGAGCTGCACGAGGTAAGTGAGGTAAGTCACTGGAGGAGCGAACCAGTGAGAACGAGTCTAATTTTTGAACTTTAGGCGCGATCCAACTTAGACCCACTTGGGTGATCTAAATTGAGTCCTGGTTAGATCCTGATCTAGATTGACAGGATCTAATTAATTTTAAATATTCTGTATTTTAATATATTTTATTATTATACTAACTCTATTTTATAAGATTTATTTGGTATATGGATAAAATTAATTTTGCATGTGAACTCTGCAAAATTAATCTTCATTATTATTTATTTTGCTAATATAAAATTTTATTAAATGATAAAATTATTTCTATCTATGATAAATATTTAAGGAGGATAAAATAAATATAATTTGAATTATTCTTTAATCTTGGATAAGATAAACTGCAAGAAGTGGATCAAGTTTTACGTTTTTTTTAAACATGCAGATCTAAATAACTCAATCGTTTTTATATAAAGCCTTGGTCAGTGCATGAATTGCAAAACTTCAACCAACGTCCTTCTGCGACAGCCCGAGCTTCGACACGACAACATCCACTTGCTGTCGGAAGACAACTCCAACACATGGAGCTAATCAACAATCTACAAAAGTGTTTGGTAACATTGTTCTTACTACTTGTACTTAATTTATAAATAGAAAGTGTGGGGTTGTCACACTTCCTATCTTTTGTATTCGAATCTCTCAACCGGGGGGTTTTCGCCGGTGAGGATTATAGTGGTTTGCCCAACGCAAAGGTTCGAGGAACTTGGGCCTTCGAGTAGGAGTCGCCGAAGGCTCCGAACGAAGTAAAATCGTTGTGTTCTTCTGTGTGCATTTTCCGCTTCGTATTTTTTATTTTCGCTGCACGCTTTTCAAAGCTTAAATTGTCTAACTCTAGTTTTAAACGAATAAATTTTTAAAAAGCACGTGATTCACCCCCCTCTCACGTGCACTCGATCCTACAACACGTTGCAATAAGAACCCCTAAATACAAATCTGTATATAGCAGGATCAATAAATCAAGGTCCTACAAATACAATAAATAACATTCACTAATAATCCCATAGGCCTTAGCCAATTCAAAATCTAACACTTAACCTAACCAATTAAACTCCAATTAACTTAAGTTAGCCTTAACTGAATCAACTAGGATCAAAACAAGCCAATCCAACAGATCCAAAAGGTCTAACACTAACTTAACCCAATCCACACCTAACTTAATCTGGATTTAAATTAACTGTAAACAACAACCATCACTGATTTCTAACCAGAAACAAAGCCTAACATAATTCACAACACACCAATCTAACACTAAAGAACTAAACCTAACATCTAAAACCAAATCTAATAGATCAATCCTTAACATCTCAAAACAATCACAACAACCCTAATCCTCAAAGAACCGATCCAACAGAGCATCAACCCTAAACAAAATCCTAACAAACCAATCCCAATCAGATTAGCCCTAAGTCCAACTGAAACCTAATAAAATCAAAATTCCAATAGAAACCAACATTTGGAACCATAACACTGAACAAAAACAAATCCATTAAACCCGATCACCATCAGCCACCTCCAACTATCACACACAAACCCTAATTCCAACAGATCATTGAAACTGATCATTCAACTCCCTTGAACCTCCCATCGGACAGAATCAATCCAAGAACCCAACAGTAACAAAAATCCTATAACAGATCAAGATCTCAAGCAACTCCAAATAAGGGATCGAAGAATACCTGTCGGAGATCAAGATTCATTAGCCGGCTTCGACATCGGATTCTGGTGCAGCTCGTGGGTTGGTGTCACGAGCGCTCCGAGTTTATCCTTGTCTACGAGTTCCTCCCTAATTGAAGCTTGATTGGCACCTTTTCCATGTGAAGAAGAATAATCACTCATTCACATAGGAGGTCAATTACGGCATCGCCCTCGGCCTCATCTTGGCGTCGCTCTACCTTCACGAAGAAACAGAGTAGTGTGTAGTGCATGGGGACGTCAAATCCAACAACGTAATGTTGGATTTTGATTTCAACATGAAGCTGGGGGATTTCGGGTTGGCCAGGCTGGTGGATCCTGAGTTCGACCTGAAGAGCACGACCGTGGTAGGGATGCTCGGCTACTTGGCGCCGGATTACTTCGTGATCGGCAAAGCCAGCAAGGAATCGAACGTATTTCGCTTCGACGTGGTGGCAATAGAGATCGCGGTGGGGTAAGGGCAGTGGTGGCATTTTGGTGGTCGCGAGAACACACGGAAAGGGAGAGGGGAAGGCAGCGGTGGCGACGCACGAGTCAGGATAAATAGTAACCACGATTCCCGTTATAATGAGGAGTTACAGTGATTTTTAAATCGAGGTTAGGGTTTGAGCTAATCTAGTCACGTGGCACGGCTGAACCAGCTTATAACCTAAGGAAATGAACCAAACCTGGATAGGGCGTAACTGTAGCGAACCAATAACTGTAGCAAACCGGGCTCAAACTTGGTTCGCTTGATTCAACAATCAAATGACCTCCGATTTCACCCAAACTAGTTTTGTTCAATTCATCTTCCCAAGACGAAGTTCCTCATCACATCTGTTCTGCCAAACTCTCTTTCATCATGAACTAAACTAAGTTGGTTCAGTTTGGTTCAAAACTGAATCATTTAGTTCACTAACCAAACGATCTCTAATTTAAACGAAATCAGTTTTGTTTATTTTATCTTTGCAAGACGAGTTTCAATCTCCCCATTGACAAAAATTTCTCGTATCTTACATCAGTGTTCCCCTTTCTTTCACGCAATAGGCAAAATTTGTGCAGATAAGAGGTGTGAGATAATAGATCAGGGACGCGCGATGGTAGAGGAAGACAGCGCTCGAGCTAGAGTTTTCGTCCGTCTGTGAGCCATGATCACGAGCAGCCGCCATGAGTAGTAGTTGCCCGGCGGTGAGTTCCAATTCCACCAATTGTAGACACGAAAGGCGGCAATCGCTCGGGAAGAAAAGGATCTCACAGGCGGTGGCTAGGGTTTTGGAGCTCAATCCTTGTGGCCTTCCACGCAGCTGGGGCTTTAAATCACGTTGGTCAAGATTTTATCGCCAGCGATCACGAGAGAGGAGATTCACTATCTCCTCTGCTGCGGCGCGCGCGATCCAGAGGAGAACTAGGGAAGCCAAATCGGGAAGCAAGAGAACTAGAGAAAAACCCAAAAATCAAACTAGATTTGGTTATTAGGTTTACTATAGCGAATCAGGTTTGTTTGGTTTGCTTTGCTCACTAACCAAATGAACTCCGGTTTGATCCAAACTAGTTTTACTCGTTTCATCTTCACAAGATGAAGCTTCTCATTGCATCCGTTCTGACGAAAATCTCATCCATGATGAACCAAACCATGTTGGTTCAATTTGGTTCAAAACTAAATCATTTGGTTCACTAACCAAATGACCTTTAATTTGAATAAAATTAGTTTCATTCATATCATCTTCGTAAGACGAGTTCCATTCTTCATCACTAATAAAATTTTTTTCGTATCTTACAAAGAAGGTGTTATCCATTTACCTAAACAATATCTTGATAATGATTTAATAAATAAATCAACAAATTGATAACAAATTGATACTCAATGGATATAAACAAGACTGATAAATAAAGTTATTCTGATACATGGTTTAGAATAATTTTATATAGAGTATAAAAATTCAAATTGATAACAAGATATGTCGCTAAAGGAAATAGTAAAAATAAGAAATAAAGTAGCTAAAAGATAAAATAGTAATCGTTATATAAGATTATAGCTCTTAAAATAATTGTCCTAGTGCAATGTGCATGTTTATATGTTTCAGAAATGTGTGCAGCGGTAATAAATAAATAATTAAGACTAATTATTACAACACATGCATACAAATACAGCATAAAACAGTGTACAAGAAATAACTAAAAATTAAAAATTTTAAAATAATAAATAATTCTACGCATACCTCGTAGATGATGTTGAGCGATATTGCATCAATCGAGCGACCCTTATCGAAGTTCCGCCTCTACTAGTGATCCACGTCAAGCTCTCATCAAGACGACTTCCTAAGTCACGAGTCACATCACCGTCGTTGGTACTAGCCAACGATCGAAAATGATCGAATTGAGAGAAAACTTAATTCCGGAAACATGCAATAACGTTTGTCACGACATCTTCTGGGGCTTTCATACTATCATCGAAAATCTTATTCTTGGTGGTGTTCAGTAGTCAACTATTGAATGTCGATTTAAGGAAAATAGTCAAAACCTTTCCCATGTCGATGGAAAATTCTCTAGAAGTTTCACAAGCTTCTGAGAAGATGACGGATGGTCGTCAGGCAACCAGGATTGATAGACAATGATCGGATAGCTTGTTTAATGGCTGAAATAATTTATGGAAATGATGGGACAATTCTTTGATAACAAAACCTAATACAATCTGATAACATTCTCCCTCTTCTCCCACACGACCAAAGCAGGGATGGCACAAACAACATTTTCTCCTCCTCTTCTCCACGAGCAGCTAGGGCTCCGGTGGCTCTTATTGTTGTCAGCAGTAGCCATTAGACAAAAGAAAATAGAATAGAGGAAGAGGAGAAGAAGAAGAAGAGCTTGCAATAGCAATTCTTGCTGTTCCTTGCAACAGCCATCAGGAGGATGGTGCTCCAGTAGCAGCGGCAGCAATCATCCACCACCATCCAGCCACCACAACCTGCAATTGAAGAAATAGATCACTTTGGAGTGGCCTTGGCTGCGGGCATTCGCGGCAATCGCAAGAAATGTTGATCACAAGGAAAAAGCTAGGAGGGAAGGTTGGGGCAACTGATATAGGGTTCCACCTCGCACTTGCCGCCGATGACGATGGCTCTCGATCCGGTGATGCCCTCAGGTAGACGAGAGGACGGGACTGCGACGCGGCAGAGCGTGCAACGACAAAAAGGGTGTGTGACGGTGGAGGAAGACAGTGCATGAGCTAGGGCTCCCTCACATCCCTCCTTCTGCTTCTTCGGTAGATTGCCAGCAGCGAGGATCCACTGACGCTGAGGAAGGCAGCGCAGCTGATGCAGGGACGATGCTACACTAGAGTTCTTCTATGTTTTTGTTCCTCGACACTCGATCTTCTTTTAAAGCCTTCCTCCGTGCTTTTCTCGCCGACAGACGTGGGCGCCGATAACGCCATCGTTGAGAAAACCAGGATCACGAGATCCCCTCGCGTGCGACGTTTGCGGGTGGAGGAAAATTGTGATCCAGTTTTAATGAGAAGCTGCAGTAGCTTCAAAATGGGATTTGGGCTGAACCGGACTGCACGTGAACTAAACCAAACTTAACCGGCAGTTTTAGTTTGTTAATGCAGCGAACCCAAATTTAGAGTTTACTGTAGCAAATCAAGTTTAATCTTGGTTTGCTTGGTTCACTAACCAAACATTCTCTGATTTGACCTAAAATAGTTTTGTTCAATTCGTCTTCATAAGAGAAATCTTCTCATCGCATCCGTTCTGCCAAAATCTCTTCTATCATGAACCAAACCAAGTTGGTTCAATTTGGTTCAAAACTAAATCATTTGGTTTAATAACCAAACAACCTCTGATTTGAACAAAATCAGTTCCATTTATTCCATCTTCATAAGATAAAGTCCATCATTTTGTCCTTTGTTTGATCCAACTAGACTTTATTCTCTCAAACTGAAAATCTAATTCTCAAACTCATTTTAAGTCCTTCATAGAACTTATGGTTCGTGTGACCCAATAGGTTTCCAATTATGTTAGTCGTCTGTAATTAATCATTAATTACGGAATGATCATGAGTGACACCTAGTAGTATTTCATGATCCCCAATTAATTGAAAAATCAATGATTGATTCTAGAACACTTCTAAACCCTTCAGCAGCTATAATGAGACATGTCTTGTTCCTTTCACCTTCTTATATCCGCTTGGTTCAGGACATAGTCTATATGTGTCAGTCCCCACTAAGCTAACTATGTCACACCTAACCCAAGCTATTTTTTTGTCCTATAGATTCAAGTTACTTGTACATGTGTCCAAGAGTACCGTACTCTTGATATGCAATACTTTGATTAAAGATTTTTAGTAACAATCCTAACAAGCGGCCGTAGGATATACATCTCTTTTTACAAAGAATGGTGAATCCTCTATGGGTTATTCAAACACCTTCGGACACTTTGACTTATACTCAATCATCTCGGGTCCACACCTCATCGAAGAAGTCTGCTTAAGATGTTAAAGTATAAGCCTCTATTGTTGGTGCAAGAAGTACTAGATCTGGCCCTAGAGTTTCAATGTTTGACAATACACTTAGGTCTGGTCAGTTTAACCAAGGGTTGATTCAAACAAGACTTGATGTTTGGATATGAGTGAAGTCTAGTCAGACTAGATGGCTAGCAAGAAATCCTAGTTGGTTAGACTAAGCAGTGGAAGTCCTGATCTGGAAGATTGGGCAAGGAAGTCCTGGTGAGTAAAACTAGGCAAGGGAAAGTCCTAGTTGTAGGCAAGGCAAAGGCAAGTCCTGATTTGGAGGATCAGGTAGAAGTTTTAGCAAGGTTAAGTGCATCAGGTGCAAGTCTATGCAGTGCCAGAGGACCGAGAAGCGTGGCCAAAGTCCAAGCGAGTAGGGTCAGAATGACCGGAGGCTTGGTGGAAGTCTAGGTGGTCAAGAGGGTTGGGGCCTAGCAGCAAATTCCTGGAGGCCGAGGACCATGACTATGCGGGAAGTCCAACAAGTCTAGAGGACTTGTTGGCAAAACTTCTCTTGAGTAAGAGTGGGTAAAGGCGCGTTCCTAGTGTGGAAACAATAGGCGTCAGACTAACTCAGGATTTCGGTAGAAATCTAAAGGTTGACCCACATGATAAGGTTTAGGTTGCTTTACATGTTTGAATGCTTGTCTTGCAGGAACCTGGAGCTGGAAGCAAGATGAAGAAAGCACAAATGAAACAAATAGAGATAGCCGAACTAAGCCCGGGGTTAACTCAAGTCAAACTTGAGTCAACTGAATCCAGGCGACCCGATTGAATCCAGGCAATCGGACAGTCCAGGCGACCTGAATGTGGAATCCAGGCGACCCGATTGGGAAGACTCAGCCCGAATAAGATCGAGAGGATCAGATCAGATCAGATCATATCCAGTCTCCCGGATAAGGATTCCAGTCGACCTGAATGGACTATAAAAGGAGGTGAACGTGAACAATAAGCATATATCAAATACAAGCCATTCAATTCTTCTAGTGGTGCCATTGAACGCGAACAGAGCTAGACTCTTGCAACTAGAGAAGATCCAGGAGGAGTGCGCAATGCTTAAGACTTCCAGATCGACGACCAAGTGTTTGTCTTAATTTCTTTAAGTCTTATTATTTTATTTATTGTTATTATTTATCTGGACTGTAAGATGAGTTTCTCGGCCTCCGAATGAACGTTCAGAAAGGAGACCACTAGTGGACGGGTGCCTTCCGTACATAGGCCTTAGATGTTCTAACTATGTGGGGTTAAGAACCAAGTAAAAATTTATGTGTCCCTATGCTTGTTTTACTAATTCGCTGTTAAGTTATTCTGATAGAACGAACAAATAAAAAGCGATAACCATGTTATTCATCCCCCTCTAGCGCGCATCACAATCCTATAATTGGTATCAGAGCAGGCCTACTCCTGATTGGACCAACCACCACGAGAGCAAGACGGCAAAGATGGAGGGGGAGCATGGTAAATTTTTTAATGTTCGTTTTAAATTTCATATAATATATTTTAAGTGCAGGGAGAGAGGATACTACAAAAACCAGTGTCCTACTCATAAGACTTGGACGGTACCACCGGCGACAAAGGAGCAACCAATGTCAAGAGCCCTGAGGAATAAAGAGCACATCACGTGCTTCAAGTGCTAGAAACATAAACACTACAAGAACCGGTGTCT
>JBBMKF010433939.1:0-13662 GCA_037834155.1 Curcuma caesia
GTTCCTCTTCGATCCTTCTCCCTCACGTCGCCACTGCGTGCTCCGTCTCTCCGTCTACAAATAGCCATCAATCTTTGATTTCTTAGATTCCAAGAACCTCACAGATCTTGTCTCTCGCGCCCGAAATGCCTCCGGAGGCAAGTAATTTTCAAGCATAATCCCCACTACTTGGTGCTTTCCAATCACAGGCCGCCCACCTCCGCCCGCAGGTAACTTCGTCATTGCTTCTTTTCTGCCCTTCTTCTTTTAGTTCTTAATCCTTCTCAAGCCAATGATTTGCTTGGCTTGTGAGTTTCTGAATCACATTGTATTTATTTTATGCGCTGCTGATCTAGCCCCCCCTTCTTGGTTGCCTTCTGTTGGAATGTAGTTAAATTTTTTTTTTTTATGGAGTTCGTGGGCGGCTGCTGATCTTTAAAGCTTGGGAATTTGGAATTTGGTGAGTTGGATCTCAGCGGCGAGGAAAGGTCGGTTTTTGATAAGGATGATCGGGAGGAGGAACATCGGCAAGGCGTCTCCATTGTTCTTGCTGCTGCTGGGGTTTGGGTTTTTCGTCGCTACCTATAATCTGGTGACGATGGTCATCCATTACCAGCAGCGAGTGCCGGTGAACAAGCTTTACGTTGACGATTTAGGCACGGAGATGCCTAAGATTAGGCGATTGGGCGTTCAGAGACAGCTGTTTCACGTTGTGGTCACTGCTACTGATGCGGCATATAGCAGGTGGCAGTGCCGGATAATGTACTACTGGTACAAGAGGATGAAGGACGGCGAGGGGTCAGAGATGGGAGGGTTCACCAGGGTGCTCCACTCTGGGAAGCCTGATAGTCTGATGGATGAGATCCCAACTTTTGTTGTGGATCCACTCCCAGCCGGTGTGGATCGGGTAAGACTTTTCTAATGGTTTAATTTATTTTCTTTGTTCCTGTCACTTTCATCATTCTACAATGTTTGTTTAGCTTGCATGCCTGGAAAACATGTTTGAATGACCAATCATAGGATTTATTAGTGCAATTCCCTCATATACAAAGGTTGGTAGATGGTCATGTTGGCAATAGGTACGTGGCTTGCTTATCTTCGTTAAAGTAATATTAAACTAAAATTGATTATATATAATATCTGTATTTTTAATAATGAAAATAAGTTTAAAATCACAAATGAAGTCATAATTGATAAGGAAACACTAATTATATAACAACTATCCTATATTTCACATTGCAACCAAGAGAACAAAAATCACGACAAAGGATAAAATTCATTTATCATAGTGATGGATCCAAATTGCAAGAAAATACACAGATACTTTATAATTAGAGCTATACTACAATATCCAAATATAAATAAGATAGTTAATGCCAAATTAATGAACAACTTGAGAAAAAAAAACTTTTTCCCTGCCTTAGACCCATCTAAACTGCTTTAGCATACTGCTTGGCAACCAAGACTACCTAACCGCTCCGCCTAACCTACTTTTTAACAGAAGTGTCCCCTTGGTGACATTTCCTAGACCTTTTAGAACTATGCCTATATAAAAGACTGGTTTTGGTTCCATCAGTTGTTAAAATTTGGTTTGCCTATATTAACATGTTTTTCTTTTCTTAATTAACTAAAAATAAAAGACTATTATGCATGTAGTGATTTGCTAAGAAGCCTAAGTTACTTGTGGTTGTTATATGCGAAATCTGTCCCACTTAACTTCCTCATATTCAATATATAGAGGACTTACAAAATTTTCTCAAGTTTATTTGCAGTTCATCTTCAAAAGGTGTTCAAAGAATGGCATGCTAAGTGCTGCAGTCAAATAGTTACTAGCTCTTTATTAATTTTTTTTTCACTTGGCTGATTGCAAATTAGCCCTTAATGTAATTATAGTTGTTTTAAAATCAAATCAAATTTTCAACTGGAAATCATGTGCACAACAGTTTCACTCACCATAAAATGTTACTAGTCTAACAGTATCTGATGAATGGCTGTAACTTCTTCTCTATTGAACTAATTATCGCTGCTCTTGCATTGCTTTAACCATTCTGAATGTGTTCTTGTTTACAGTTTTTTGCAAATCTTTTACCAATGAAGAATATCATTTCTTACTGCTTCATTGATGTGACTCCAGGGGTACATTGTCCTAAACAGACCTTGGGCCTTTGTGCAATGGCTGGAGAAAGCAACTATTGAGGAGGAGTAAGCTATTTTCCCTTTAGAACATTGTGCCATTGACTTTATCTTGGTTACTTTATGAGAAAAAAGAGCTACCTGTGTTGAATGTGAAAAACTGCAGATATATATTAATGGCAGAACCAGATCATATTTTTGTCAAACCGTTGCCAAACTTGGCTCGTGAAGATTATCCTGCAGGCTTTCCATTCTTCTACATTAAACCAACTGAACATGTAGAGATTGTGAGGAAGTTTTTTCCAGAAGAAAAAGGTCCTGTAACTAACATTGACCCTATTGGCAATTCCCCTGTGATAATTAAAAAGGTAAGTCATGACTCATTTGTTCATCAGTTTTTGTAACATGTATTTACATTTTACATGGACACATATGCTTCTTTTGAACGCAATACCTGTGCCATTGATTCTATGTCAAATTCTTCTTCAACAATATTCTTGGAACAATCTAACAAGTTTTTCATCCCTGTTTGCCTCACTTAAGTCCATACTAGAGAAGATTGCTCCTACTTGGATGAACGTTTCTTTGAATATGAAAGAGGATCCAGAGACTGACAAAGCTTTTGGATGGGTGTTGGAAATGTGAGTCCTAATATGTTCTATCTTATAATTTAGTAATAGATTTTGATTGGCATTGATATTCTAATTCCTTTTAAGCTCTAAAATAGGTATGCTTATGCCATTGCAAGTGCATTACATGGTGTGCAACATCTTCTTCATAAAAATTTCATGATACAAGTATTTCCTCATTCTTTCTCTCTTCTTTGTGTGTTATTATATTTGTTATTGTATATAAAAAAGTATATTTGTGTTATTTATGTTGTAATACTACTTTCGAATTGTTTGACTACAGCCCCCTTGGGATTTGAAGTTGGGGGACACTTACATTTTACATTTTACTTATGGATGTGACTATACATTGAAGGTAATTTTCTATGCCAATTCATGCATACATATTTTCCTCATGACAATTTATACATGACGTTCCTTACCATGAAGATGGATATAAGTTATGACAATGCTTGTTTGTGTACTTGGTAGATCTGTTTTCATATTTACATTGTTTCATGTACAATGCCAGGGTGAACTAACTTATGGTAAAATTGGAGAATGGCGCTTTGACAAAAGATTATATCTTCGTGGTCCACCACCAAGGAACCTAACTTTACCCCCAGCGGGGGTTCCTGAAAGTGTGGTATGTACTCACATTTACTGGATGTTGTTCTTTTGGTGTTACTATCATAACTTTACTATCTGTATTTCAAAGATGTAATTATTGGCCTATCTAAGTGTCTTCTATTTTGAATTTTTCAAAAAACAAAACAAAACAAAATGTTGACTGGTGTATACTTTTGCTTGGTTTATAATTTCCTTGTTCTTTCATTTACCTAGGATATTTTATGTTGTTCTTAAAGAATTTATTAGTATATCAAATCCTTACACAGTTATGTGCCATTCCAAATATATTTGTATTATATGGCAAAAAGTGGCATTCCTTTCATTTAGTTATGAACACTTATGATAGTTTACTCTTCATCTCTGGTACTTCCAAAAAGCTCTCGTTCTTTCATTGTTTCTAAATGCATTATTGCCATGATGATGCTTAGATAAAATTTTAAAACTATTTTGGTTATGTATGCAATAAGCAAACATTAATGATTAATCTAATCTCAGAAGCATATGGACTCCATGCCAAGTTAGTGGAAATGAATCTCTTAACTTGTGAATTCTTATCTGAGTTTCTATGGGTCCACATGATCTGAACTCTGGAGATTAGTGATAGGACAAGATTTATAGTTCTTGCAAAATGGGTGGATGTGCTGGTTAACTGACTAGCTGAGCTTGTAAAAACCTTGGGTAATATATCCATGAACTCTGGATATTAGTGGTAGGATAAGATTTATAGTTCTTGCAAAATGAGTGGATGTGCTGGTTAGCTGACTAGCTGAGCTTGTAAAAACCTTGTGTAAATCTTGGAATAAAATCTCATATTCACAAGTTACATTCCCCCAAAGATGAAAATTAAAAGTTAAAACTAAACTAAAATAAAAATGAAAAAGGAATTCATATAATAGGTTGTGAAGGGAAAAGTTGAATGATAATGCCTTTGATTTGTGTTCTTGTCAATTTATGGTGTTGTTGGTTGACATTTGTATCTTGGGAGGAACTGAATGGTGCAACCATGTACTGTCTGGGTAGCATACTCATTCCTATCCATTAACATGTATTACTAATTATTAGGAGCTTTTTTTGGCGATCCCAATTTTTTTTGCTTGATTTGAAGTCTTTCTAGAATCAACTGGGCAATCATGGAGATGAAACCTTGGGCCTGTTTACTCTATTACCTCAAGGTATTCATCAATGTGCAGTTCCTTTTTGGACCATATTGCTTTTGGAAAACAATACTATGCTATTGGCCTTGAACATCTTTTGTGATGCAGTTCCACAATAAACATATTGGAAATGAGTGTACACTTCAGATTATATCAAAGAGTGTGAAACTTTATATTAGGACAGCTGATTACATGTGATAAATGATGGAGTGATGTGCTCAATTTCCTGAAACAGCAGAATGAGCAGAAAAACGAGTTTAAAATGAGCAGATAGCTAATTAGCACAATAGCAAAAAAGAGCATCTTAAAATTGAACTATGAAATCCAATACAGAGTAGCAAAAGGAAAACATTAAGAATCTGCTGGGACAATTGATATGCTTATTTAGGTAATAGTGGTTGCTATATGGAGCTTTCTACTACTTATATTGTTAGTATGTGTGCATCTGGGAGCATGCACATGACACAATAGCAAAAAAGAGCATCTGAAAATTGAACTATAAAATCCAATAGAGTAGCAAAAGGAAAACATTATGAATCTGCTGGGGCAATTGATATGCTTATTTAGGTAATAGTGGTTGCTATACGGAGCTTTCTAGTACTTATATTGTAAGTATGTGTGCATCTGTGAGCATGCACATGATATAATGTAGTCAGTCTGACAATTTTGAGCTATATCAAGGAGACTCTAGACAATTACTAGATTCGCCACAGGTTGGATTATGAGATTGGAAACAGTATTGTAAATGTTTGAGATCTCCAGGAACATCGCACATCTTTGGTTGTGGTTGGTATACGATAGCCAAGACATGGCCATCCATTTTTTCTCTTTCATAGTGATTGTTGCCTAACAATATTTACACTAGAATGATCATTTTTTACTTTCTCCTCCCATGTATTTGTTTTATAAAATTCCTGCATAGCTTCTATTTGAAGTAATAAATGTGAATCTCTATAGTTCTTCTCCTAGTTATGGTAAGTTGGTAACCCTTCGTCTTTCTCCTTGTCATGAAAGGGACATAATTGCCCTTAGCAGGGTAGCCTGGATTGGCAACTAGTTGCTATCCATTGCTGTAGTTATATGAAATTATCATCTCAATGGATAAGTTGCATGCTATTTATAAACATAAGTCAGTTATTGTATTTCTTCTTTTACTCATCCACAAGTACCCATGATTTAGGGCTAGATGCACTTCTAGCCCTAAATCATTTTGATTGCATAGTGACTCTCTTCTCTAACATTCCTGATTCTAAGTTTGTTACAATAAATAAATGGTGTGATAAAAAGAAAACAAATGGAAATATAAGGAAGATGAATGTTGAATCTGAATAGCTGAGGCTATTAAGCTAACTTTAATTTAGAGTGTGAACTTATACCAATTTGAGCTGCTGTTTGTTGACTTTTAACACAGAGGAACAATGGGGAAGTAATAGCATAGAAATGGATATAGCTTGACATCTAGTGCTTGGAACATGAGAAGGATGCTTATAGTACATAACCATAATTTGATGACTGATGGCTCGTATTTTGAGGATCAACTTATTCAATGTCAAGTAGTATTACAAAATAAAGGATCTAGTTATGTTATCAAATTCACAAGTGGCTATACTGTCATGCAGATTTATTCCTATTCCAGTCATACTGGAAAATAAGAAAATGGTTAACGTGCTTCTCCTAATCAACTTGTTTAAAATATATTTTCTCATAGGACCTCAAATATATCTGTACTTAATCAGCAATAACAAATATGGAAAGCAGAAATTTGTTTCATAGGATCTCAGATATAATGGTTATTGGGTACTCCACATTTAAATATGATTCTTTTCTCCAGCATCTGTTTAATCCTACTAAATAGTAAATTATAGGAGATTTTATTCATGAACTTTATTATATAGAGCAAAGAGACAACTATGAAATCATAAAAGTAAGCATGGAAGCTGAATTTTTTACTTGCAATATATTTTAACAAGTTCAGAAGTCCCATGTTTCTGGAAGAAGTTAGAAGTGAAATAATAATCCATGCTAAAACTCTTACAGAATCACTTGGCTTATCTTGAAGTAGTCTAGGTTCACTTAGTTGATGTAAAACCCTTAGTTTAATACAATAGTGTGAGTTGGATGCTAATGAAGAGCATCTTGGCTAATCATTTTGGGCTAGTGATTTGCGACAATTAGTATCTTAGGAGGCCTAATCTTAGGCTTGTTGTGTTGGAAAGAGCTGCATATGATAGCAGGGCACCACCATGGAACCTCCTATAGCAATTCATTAGAGGTGATTCTAGATTATGAGTTAGATCTTGCTGAGGATGTCAAGCCTTAAAATGGGGGATTCTGATTCCCTAATTTAGTTTTACAAAGCGAATTGTGGGTTAATAAATAAAATTTATAAGCCTAGATAAGGAAGCTATTATTAAGTTGGGCTCATACATTTTGGCCAGTGATTGTGTTTGACATGTTTATAGATTAGTTCTTTCATTTAGGTGGATCATTATAGTTGAAGTCGTCTTTTAAGGAAAAAAAATTGGTTGATGGAGGCTTCGCAAGATGGTAACACTACTCGTTTTTAACATTAGTGTCTGGAACCTTGTTTGTTTTGTGAAAAAAAAAATATTTTTAGTTTTATTTTTCTAGAAAATAGAATATGAAAATTGAAAAGAAAAATAAAATAAATACTTATCATCATCTTTTGCCACCTTTGAAATTTATTGAAGGTGAATTAGTGTCAAAATGTAGCAACAGATATTTGTTTCCTAGCATTTACTCAGACCTGCAAGTATATTATCTCTTCAACCATTTTTCCCATGATCTAAATGAACATACTTAAGAAACAAAGTATGGTGTTTCTGTTTAGAGCTAGTATGTCTTGAACGATTTTGGCTTTTCAAATGAATAAGGGCTATAAGTTCTGACAAGTTACATATGTTAAATTTAAAACATTAAAATAGGAAATACTAATAGAACAAAAAGGATAAGTTAAAGAAAGACTTAGCTGCTGTAAAGGTAGCACTGGCTCAGTGAAGAGACTGGAAGAAGGCTGAAGTATTATCTTGTTGAACATGGTCAGCCATTCTTCCCTGTCTTGTGTTATTTCCTTTAATAGCTAGTGGTTTCTGGGATAATGTCAAACCTTGGATAAACACTCAAAAATTAATTTTTCTCTTTGTATTCATTCCCCTTTTCTTTCTCCATGAATGTGGCCACTGGCAATTCATTGTGTTTACTTATGCAAATTGCCTTCCAGTAGAGTACTCTTGTTATATGCATTACAAGTATCAATCTTGTCATTCTTCAACTTGCCAGCTAGATCACAATATTGAATTCTCGGTACAGGTAACACTGGTGAAGATGGTAAACGAGGCTACGAATAACATCCCTGGGTGGGATGAAGGAAGATAGCCAGACCTAATTTCCTTCAGCTAACATTAAGTACAGAAAGGAGAGCAACAACACATACAACTCATAAAGCAATGAAGTTTTGTTAGAAGAAACAGAGATTTCCCTCTTGAGACTAAAAAGTACATCAATACCCATTCCTTGGCAGACTGCACCAACTTCATGATCTTCTAGAGCACACTGCTGCGACTCGAATAATTCTGCACTAGATAAGTTATAAACACTTTCATCCATTGTGCTGGTCTTTGTTTGCAATTTAAACAAATTATGGAAATATTGGAATACAATTTGTGGCGAATATGTTAGTGTATATTTGAATCGGAAACACAATTGTAGTATGATAAATAAGCAAGGGAGCAAACAAAAAATTCATCAAATACATAAAGGGCCTCAAGTTATGATCTTCTATTATGCACATACTACAGCAAAGATAGAATCCGTTACCTTAGCGATCTCACACGATTGGTCTTACGATCATCTGTGAGGATATAAATCAAAAAGCTACAGTTGGTCACTACGGAGAGGGCATTGTTTCGATTTCGTTGAGATTCAACCCTTGCCTATTATGCGCATACAGTACCACTGATGGAGGAGGAATAGGTGAAGCCCACAAATTTAAATGTACTAGTTGAATGCATTGCACAAGTAATAAACAGGAGAAATAGGTGAAACCCACAAATTTAAATGTACTAGTTGAATGCATTGCACAAGTAATGACCAGTCAAACATCGCTAGATTTATGGCACAAATAAAATTTAATTTAAGATATATAATATTCTTTTTTTAGATTTATGAAGTTTAATAAGTTATATATATAATATTTAAAAAAATAATCTTGGTTGACCTTGATGGATCCGCTATCTTAGCCGACCCCTAGAGCCGGTCTCATAGGTATGGAGGGAGGTAAATTTAGATACACAATTAGGAAGTGCATGGTGGGGTAAATAATAGGTTATGAGTTCTCACAAGATTCGACCCTTGGTTATTATATCAAAAATGTCATACATCCTAGTTAGTTGGACCGGACAAGGAGAAGTCATAGTTGGAGACTAGGCAAGGAGAAATCCTAGTTGGAGGCTAAGTAGGAGAAGTTCTGATTGGAGGCCGGACAGGAAGTCCTAGTGAATAAAGTTGGGCAAGGAAGTCCTAACTAAAGGTTAGGCAAGGGAAAGTCTAAATAAGTCAAGGGTGACTGAATGTTTAGCAGGTTAGAAGTCTATTAAGTGACTAGTACTAACTAAAGATTAGGCAAGGGAAAGTCTAAATAGGTCAAGGATGACTAGATGTTTGGTAGGTGGAAAGTCTATCGAGTGACTAGTCTTAACTGAAAGTTAGGCACGGGTAAGCCTAGTAGCTTAGACCTATAAAGTTAGGCTTAGGTAAGTCTAGTAGGTCAAATAGACTACAGTTAGGTTTAGGTTACTTGTTTGTCTGTATGCTTATCTTATAAGAACAAAAAACTGGAAGCAAGACTAAGGAAGCATAAGAGAAACAAACAGAAGCAACCGAACTAACTCTAAGTCTAAGGTTCATGATAAAACTACCATGCATTCCCTAATATGGTATAGTGGTAAGACATTTGATGGATTCATAGAGTACCATGATTCGAAATCCAACTGGGGTAAGAACAAATTTTATAATAGCTTTTTTGCTATGGAAGTCGACTGCTAAGTGAATTATTACGAGCACTTTTGAATTTACCCAATAGGCGAACCAAAGAAGAAAATTGTCCACCTTCAAGATTAATTGGGCATGTAAGAGTTTGAAAACCTGGATTATTAAAAACAAAATGATACATGTTCTCATACCTCTATTTTGAGGAGAATAAGTCCATCATAGTGAAATGTTATTTTCACCTTAATGCACCTACAATTGTTTAAATCCAAGGTGAGACTTCTATTTTAAATATTTTAGCTCTATTCAAGGGAAAATAGTCATCTCATTTTAATGGCTTAGTGCATGCCCTTATTCTCGTGTGAAGCCAGTAGTATGCTCTTTGTACTCACAGTGACACAACCACGCTGTAAATCTGAATTGAGACCTATGTAGGTCGTAAGGTGAATTTAAATTCGCACAGTGATGGAATTCTACGGTGTGATGGAAAATGATGGGATAGATTCTTTAAATAATGAGAATTCGAATTTCATCCAAGGTACAATACACTCTTCGAATTATTTATGAGGTTGAATAATTCGTTAGAATTGTACCTTTTGATTTATCTTAATGATTGATAGAAAATTTTCATAGAATTAAATGAAATATACCAGCTCTTACCATCATTAAGTTTTAAAAATAATAAATTAAATTCTATACAAATTTTCTATCAACCATAATTGTGACTCACAGACTCACGGTTCGATCCCCAGCTACGGCGTATTTATAAGAATTTTCCTTCAAATGGAGAACACAATCAAAAGATGCTGGGCATCTGGATTGACCGTCGTATGTACTTCCCAATTTATCCTGGTGGTCGATAAGAAATTTTTATAAAACCAAACCGGCCACCTCGAGGATTGAGTCCATAAGATTGACTGAGATTTAACATTTTTTGAATAACACACCCGCTATTAGACACTGATAACCGACTTTCACAAATCGCTGAATCATGACCCATAATACAACCACTCCATCAATATAAATCCATGAATAATCATACTTCGCATTGCATTCTATACTTTTCCATCAAAGAGATACACTTTTCCAACCTTGAGATGGTGATTAAAGGCGACGAAGAGCGGAGAAGAATGAGAAAATTAACGCATCATCTTTAACAATGGAGAGGACTTCTTACGTACAGCGGAGGAAAAACATTCATGTACATGTGCAGGGATAAATCACAGTAACAATTTCAACATTTGGGTCAGAAATAGAAGAATGGGTAATTTGATCATTTCACTTTTGGTTAATTCTTCCGTTGAACACTGTGGAATGAAAATTTTGCCTTTCATCTTCCTCCTTGCATTACATATTTTCCATTAGCAGTATCTGTCCCAACTAAACCACACGTAGCTCTTGAGTCATAAATAATCTAGTAACGTTCAGATCCATTGCCAAATGCACACGAGGAATGGAAAGAAAAATTATACTCCCAACAGTGTCATGCTCTAAAACATTCTGATCTATTGTTACAATACATTGACCAAGAAACAGCTAAGAAATACAAACCGGAAATCGCCACGAAGCTACAAAAACATAAAAGAAAGAGTTGTATCATTCTCAATTGATTGTCAATTAAAACTGGTAATAAGTTTATAGCATTGAGGATGAATTAACTCCCAATAGGTACGTTAATAACAACATATTGTAGTAAAGATAGTAAAATTGAATCTTCACGTTTTCTCTGACCTTGCCACAATAATATTATTGAAATGGAAAATAAATACCTGTCATTTGTCTTCCTCCTCTGAATCTGACTTTGCAAAAACCGGCTCCGGCTGAGTTTCTGCATATGCAGGAGCAATATATTGAGGATCCTTTGCGGCGGCATCAGCATATTTAAGTATAGCTTCTCTTGGATCCTCTTCCATCCATGTTTCTTTAATTAAGCCACCTTGCTGTAGTGATAATTATCATGTTTAATCATGAAACCACTTCAAGATAGGAAAAAATATATAGAAACGTAGATACAAAATGGAATATGATTTCACAGATTAACAAAATAACATATACCTTCATAAGGTACTGAGTCAACAAACTGCCTTTAGTTGTTCCAACTCTTCCACCAAAGCCTGGACCATTGACTGGACATTCTGGCTTGTGGGACTTGAATGGATCTTTCAGTGCTTTTTCTCTTTGCCGTTTGCGGCTCGGAGCATCTCTAAATAGCGGCAATGCATGTGGATTATGAATAACTGGATGCAGCTCATAGTCATCAACAGATTTTTTCCTTGGAGCTCGTCCAACACATACAAGTGCACCTCTCTGACTAATGGATGGATCATAGAGTATATGAGTCCCACCCACTTTCTTGTCTCCCACTGTCGCAATTACCTATAGAAAAAGATGGAACAGAATAATCTTGGAATAACAGTGGCATCCTTTTAAGACTGTTTGCATCAGACAATTTACATCTAAAAATAACCAAAATGTACCTGATTGATCTTTGGATGCCAAGTACAACAGACAACACTATATGTCGGCGATATTCCTACTCTTGATACAAGTTCAAGTTTTACACGATCATAAAAGCAAAGTAAACCTCCAGCTGTGCCCTCCTTTTCGACTGATGTCCCAGTCAAAATCAACTGCTCATCCGGACTAAATGCAGCATTTGTCTGAGCATAATTATTTGGAAGATCTGCAAATACTGCAAGTGGTGTTTTCATTTTCCGCAGATCCCAGACCTATAGAAATATTGATAATAGTAAAAGAAATTCCAAATAGAAGAACATACAAAATAAATTATATTGGTAAAAGCACCTTCAATGTACTGTCTGTACTCCTTGATAGAAGGACCTGACCATCTGCAGAAAACTTGAGCCCGGTAATATCATCTGCATGTGCATTCTCGGCATAAATATCAGGTCTGCTTCCCCATCCCGGCTTTATGTTCCATATCTGTAAAAAGAAAAGCAATTACTTTGAAATATCCATATTTTACTAAGACACAATTGAACCATCAAAACTAACAAACATCAAATGTAATACAAAATTGAACTACTCTTCCACCTGTATGGAGCCATCTCCAATGCCACCAACAATGCGTTTGCCATCATGGTCCCAAGCACAAGCAGTTACCGGGATTCTCAATGGTCTAACAAGTTTAGGTTTTATCACCTGCAAGTTGAAAATTTTATTAGGATAATGATAATGTCTCTTTGAAAACCAAACACTAGAATGATCAATCCCATCCATATTTTATAAGGACAACATTTGAATTTATCAACAAATTAAGAAATTATGGAATACAATAGAATTCCAAATTCCTAGCGGCGACTAGTGAAAAGATGCATGCATCCATCCAGATCAAAATTGCAATATTGTTCCACTTTAAAGTTAGTGGTCTCTTTAAATGTTTAGAAGACAATAATTGATATTCTTCCATAGGATACACAAGGAAAGCTCAAAGACTAAGATTCTATTTAATCCACAACAAATTCATGAAAAGGTATAGATAATGGCGTGTATAAATAATAAATTAGTTCAATGATCTAGACCATTTTCAGATCAAGAGCATGCCAAGTCCAACTTATTACATTTTTCTACTTTACTTTTTGAGTAATAAATGTTCTATTTTGTCCAAATCATTATCAGACTTAATTTTTCTAGTTGGATTGTAAGAACCTATATATGAGACATATAGCAATTGAACTGGACATTTATATTTAAAAAAAAAGTTTCCAGGGATTGTCTATATTCCTCTGCTCTACTGATGCAAGATCAACACTCAATAGATGTGCCTACATCAAGTGATACCAATCAGATTCTGCAAGATTGCCATATGAGGCAAGATTGCTATGTGTCAAGCAAATCTCATGTGCTAATCATATTATGTCTTGGTCAGTATAGGTGGAGTAAGGTGGAGTCAAGAGCAAGGTTCAAAATTTCAAGTTGTGTTGCAATTTCAATCTTTGGCTAAAAATATATTGTTTTTGGTATCGTGGCAATGCCCCGACATAAGGTGCTAGTGGCAAACTGAAGAAGGAAAGGTAACAGATAAAAAAAATGAAAATTATATATCAAACTTTAGACTTGTCATTGGAATGCTCCAGTTTTAACATTGCCTTGTAGTTAAAAAGTAAATAAAATAACAAATATTATCTCAA
>JBBMKF010434050.1:0-11769 GCA_037834155.1 Curcuma caesia
TATCATAACTTGAACCAAACGCACCCTTAGTGGCAACAGACCTGGAAACTGCAAAACAACAGTTCATTGGGTTTCTAGGAAGGAAGAGAGACTTCATCAGTGTTAAAACCCATGCCACTATTGTAGAATGCAACTTGTACAGTGATTCTTTTGCCATTCTGAAAAAAGAATTGCTCTTTCAGCAAACAACAGTGTTTGAACCTGTCTGAAAGATTAGAGAACAAAACAACACTATTGGGGGATCAAAGATAGGCTCAATTGGCTCAAAAAGATCTGGAAAATGGGTTTTAAATGAATAAAAAAAAGGCTCAAAAACCATAGAAAAGAAAAAAAAAAAGAAGCAACCCTGGGGGAATTGGGCCCTCGACCTACAGGCCCATTATTTATAAACTATGAAAGCCCAGTCGGCGGAAGGTGAACATCGTCTCGACTCACCAGCGGTGACCATAACGCGTCTCTTCCCCAATCACCACGAGCCCTCGACTCAAACCCTTTGTGGACGAGCTGATGCAATCCTCGATCGATGTCTTCGCTCCACGCGCCTTCTTCTCTCGTTCCCGTGCTCTCCTTTCCACGCCGCTTCCTCAGTGAATCCCTGCCCTTCTATTCTTCTTTGGTAGACGAGTATCCTTCCACTGTCAACTTCCATCGAGGTAAGTCTGTTCATCTCAAGGCACTATTTTGCTTGCGAAGAATTACCTTAAGGAGCACGGTAGAGCCGAAATTTCTCGACTTTAGGAGGTGTAGAGGATTAGGCATACAGAAGGAAGCAGATTTGCTCAGTTCCGTTGTGGAAGTTGGTAGCATGGAAGAAAAAGGCGGAATTTGTGATTTTGCTATGGAAGAAAGCGGAGTGGTTAAATTTGAGAAGAATGATAATCGCTTTCGTAGAGAAGAATTTGAGCTTATCGAAGAGGAAGCTTTCAGTAGGATTGCGGAAGCTGGCGATGACAAAGCAAAGGACAAAGAACAGGATGCCAATGTTAACTATGCAAAAGAAGAGAGTCAATTCTGCCTCAAAAAAGTCGGCAGCAGCTTGGATGCTGTTGGCCTGGTCAAGATATTTATCAAGCTGCCTATCGAAGAACGTGTGAAAATTCTTGATCTTTTTGAGTCCGATGAAAGGAATTTGACAATTTCTGATTACAATGACATTCTAAAAGCTTTGATGAAAGCTGGTGAGTACGAGTATGCTGTTAACTTCTTCTCCAAACTTCCATGTGAAGGGATAGCACCAGACTTCTGGACCTATTCGATCATGGTACATTGCTTCTGCAAGAAGAATGAACCAGACAAGGCAAAGCAAACTTTAGAAGACATACTCGAAAGAGGGTATCATCCAAACCATGCCACATTCTCTTGTTTGATCAATTGTTTGAGCAAGAGGGGGAGAATGAAAAAAGCCTTTGAAGTGTTCGAGATAATGCTCCAAACAGGTTATGAACCATCTATCCGTGAGTACAATAGTCTGATCAGAGGTTTGTGCTATGTTGGTAGGTTAGAGGAGGCATTTGAACTCTTGAAAAAGATCAAGAGTTCTTCCACACAACCTGATATATACACATACACACTGCTCATGGATGGCTTTTGCATGGTTGGAAGATGTGATGATGCAATGGAATTGCTCAAGGAAGCAGAAGAGATTGGTCTAGTGCCAGATATTGTCACTTATAACAGTGTCCTCAATGGATATTGCAAGGCAGGCAGGCCCTTGGAAGGGCTTCGTCTCTTGAAAAAAATGCAAAGAGGAGATTGCCAACCAGATTTTATTAGTTACACTATCATTTTACAAGGCATGTTGCGACAGGGCGAGTTTTCTGCAGCTTGGAGAATTTATAAGAAAATGAGGGATGCTGGTTTTGTGGTGGACGAGCGTTGCATGAACACACTCCTCAGAGGCATATGCAGGCAACCTGTGATCGATGACAAGGTGCTAAAAGATGCCACTGAACTGTTCGAGTCAATAAAGGAAGTTGGTCATGATCTGTCACCTTACACATATTGCTTGATGGTCCAAGCTCTTGCTAGAGGAGGAGAAGTCGATAAGGCTTTGTTCCACCTCCATGAGATAGCGAGGAATGGTTATTCTCCTAGAATGATGACATTCAATGTCATTCTTCGCATTCTATGTGAACAAGGGAGATGTGATGATGCCATAAATGTTTTGGTTCTTATGATTGACGGAGACAGAATTCCGAGTAAATTTTCATTTGGTATAACGCTCAGTGCGTTATGTGGACTGGGGCGAGTTCTGGAGGCCTTTGGAGTTTATGCAGCTGCAGTTAAAAGGAATGTAGTTCCGCAATGGAAACCACCTACAGGTCTCAACATGGAGAGAGTGTTTCAGTAATCTAAACTTGAAAATTTTAACTGCAGAGCCAGAAGCTTCAATGCTCCGAACATGGGCCATTTGATCGACCATCCTGGATGATCTATCGATCCGCGAGGGCAAGCAAAGTGTTTTTTTTTCTCCCAGCTGGTGGAAGTTGAGCTTCTCGCTGTTGGAGCTAGAATTTTGTTGGGAGGAGAAGATCAAGATGTGATGATGAAAGGCAAATACCACTGCAATTAGAACAGTGAGCAAAGGAAGCTTTGCAGATGGATAGCCTCGGTTCTAAGAACAAATGAAGCTATTTAGCTTGTTTAAGGCAAGAGGAGAACAAAGTTCAGTTTGAAAAGCTTCTCTGGTTCTTTAGATTTTGATGTTTTTCAGCTAACAATTCTGTTGTCAAATGATTTTAATTTCCATCAATATTTTAATTCAAAATTGTGCACTGCTAATTTTAAAATATTCTTATGTGGAAAACATTGATAGTGATAGTAGTTTTGATAAGATGATAAGAAAGATAGTTAGATAGAACAAAAATAATTTTCCCATTGCATTTGTAAATCTATACATATATTACCTTATAAAGACAAGGCTTTCTAAACACCGATTATGTTCTTCATTTTCATGATTTTTTAATGGAAAATGTGCCTTACGTGAACGACAATGAATTGATATAAAGTTGGGAGTAAGTTTCATGAATTAATGTATGCGTGCTTCATTCATATTCTATGAAGTGCACAAGAAATTTTTGATCAATTAGCAAGTAAAGGTCTCTTAATTAAAACATTTCGTTGATTAGGATATATTTCTAAGAAAAACTACAAGGATATATTTGTAAGATGATATTGTAAAATTCTGATAACTCCCAGTCTAGTGTTCCTAGGAGGCTGACAATCTCTTTCCCTACGGCCCTGAATTAGTCGTGATCTAGATTGTCGGCCCATTTTAGTTTAACGGGTTGGAGGGTGTATTTGGGTATTTTCAAGTAGAGGGCTATATCTACGAATCACTCGTGTTCGATTGTCGGTCCAAGAACTTCAGAGCCAAGCCCAAGAACTCTTTCAAGTGAGAGCAACGATGATATTTTGATCCATTCATTTACACTAAGAAATTCTTATCCTGAAATATTTTGATGTTTATTTTGTTTATAATCTCGATCACAGCTTTTACCAAGTATGAGTTTTTTGCTCATTGAGCACCTTCAGATGCAGGATAAACACCCCCCGCCACTGGCCTTCTGCAACACCTGCAGTTGGCAGACGACGAGGAAGAGGAGGAGGAGGAGGAAGAAGAGGAAGGCCGGGTGGTGAGTAAGTTGCATCGTTGTTCAGCGGTCCATGTCGAAGGAGGAAGTGGGAGACCGGGCCGGATGGGAGAGAGCCAACCGGTCGGCCATCTGATGGTGGGGGAGCTATCAAAAAGGTGAAATTTCTCAGACGCCACGCATCCCTCTGGTTTTACAGAATTGGGCCACATACGGTGTTTTTCAAGATAAAACTTTTTTTTTTTTCCCTTTGGATAACTGAAAGTTGGTATATCTTTTTGGATTAGTCATTTTCGATCATTGGACGAAGTCGACAGCCATGGGCCGAATCTTCTTTTTCATAAAAGGGGATGACTCCACCACCACATACTTGAAACTATGCCCACAACAATAAATGGCAAGGCTGAAATTGATAAAGACAAGACCATAATCAGTATTTATCCATTTCCTTTTCTCTTCATTCTCCTCCACTGGTGCAGTGAACAGAGCCTGAGCCAATAACGCCAGTCAACATTTTTGAACAAAATAAATGCACAGCGCCACGTACGTTCCTCCCAGATTCCCGTGGGCGGCCTTCGGTATCTCGCCCAACACTGTGCCTCGGTGTCCTTGGAAAATAAACTCCTGCAAGAATAATAATTAGTTAATTATAATCCAAAATAAACAAATTCGATAATAAACCTAAATAAACACTTGGCTGTGACTTGATCGCAATAATATTTCCTAACATACAGAGTCGATTCCAATTGACCCGGCGGCTGCGACGAGATGCCGACCACCGAACCAAACCGCGGCCGAAACCGCGTTTCGGTTCCATTGCGGGCCGCGTGTTGCTCACGACGCATAGTCCAGTCGCTGAATTGTGTGGAATCTTGTGGTCACTATTCATTGGACGGTAAGAAGAGGAGTACGACGATTTCAGCCGCACATGTGGGGGTTCGTTTTCGTCTGAGGAAGCAACCTGGAAATTGGCTGACGGTTATTTCCTGAAAATTATATTATATTTAATATTTTTAATCGTAATTTTTCGTTTTTCCTTTTTTTTTTCGACCGCTCATTCGGCATTAAAATGGAACTAGGTACCATCTGCCAGTTCCTCCAAGTTCGCGGCGTCGCGCTCCACGGTGAACGCGGAACGAGCGGTAGCAGAGCATGGCCGACCGCGTCGCCGGTGCTCCGCCTCCGGCCAAGGTCATTTTCGGCACCTACGAGCTGGGATGGCTCCTAGGCCGTGGCGCCTCCGCCAAGGTCTACCACGCCCGCCACCTCCCTTCCGGACATTCTGTCGCTATCAAGGTCTTCCCTAAACCCCGACGCACAGCCGCCGCTTCCGCCTCCTCTGCTGATTCCTTCATAAGGGAGATCTCCGCTCTCCGCCGCCTCCGCCACCGCCACATCGTCCGCCTCCGCGAGGTCCTTGCCTCTCGCTCCAAGGTCTACCTGGTCCTCGACTTCGCCAAGGGCGGCGAGCTCTTCTCCCGCGTCGAGGACCGCGGCCGCCTACCGGAGGACCTCTCCCGCCGACTCTTCCGCCAGCTGATCTCCGCCGTCGCCTACTCCCACTCCCGCGGCGTCTTCCACCGGGACCTTAAGCCGGAGAATCTCCTGCTAGACGATGCCGGCGACCTCAAGGTCTCCGATTTCGGATTCGCCGCTCTCCGTCCATCCTCCGACTGCGACCAACTCCTCCACACCCAATGCGGGACGCCGGCATACGTATCGCCGGAGATCCTTTCGGGGAAGCAAAGGGACGGATACGACGGGGCGAAAGCAGACATCTGGTCTTGCGGCGTGATCCTCTTCGTGCTCAACGCCGGCTACCTCCCTTTCAATGACCCCAACCTCGTGTCCCTCTACCGCAAAATCTACTGCGGGCACCACCGCTGCCCGCGGTGGACCACGCCCGACCTCCGCCGCCTCATCGCCCGCCTCCTCGACCCCAACCCGGTCACCCGGATTTCAATCGACGGCATCCTCCACGACTCATGGTTCGCCAAGGGCCTCGACGAGGATCAAAAGGCGGCACTGATGCGGCCACTCGCCGACGACTCGAAGCCCCACCATCGCCGCCTCAGCGACGGGGAGCTCAACGCCTTCGACCTCATCTCCTTCTCATCGGGGCTCGACTTATCCGGCTGCTTCACGGAAGGGATTCCGGACCGCGAGCGGTTCGTGGTGGCCGGCGCGACAGAGCGGATGGTGGAGCGGGTGGTGCAGGTCGGAAAGGGCGAGGGTTTGGTGGCGAGGAGGGAAGGCGAGAAGGGGTCGGTAGCGGTGGTTGAGAGGCAAAATGGGGATTTAGTAGTTAGGGTGGAGGTTCATCGGCTGCTCGGCGACATGGCGGTGGTAGAGCTGGAGAAGGGAGGAGCCGCCGGAAGCTACTGGAACGAGAAGCTGAGGCTGATATTGGGAGCTACCGTCGGCTAGCTTTCCAAGAAATTATGCCATCGGGGCCGACTTGAAATTTTCGGTATACCAAGTACGTTTTTGTAAAAATACATGCGCGTGTTTACCTCATGTGGACTCGGAGAGCTCTTACGCGTTTAATCCCAAAAATTGACCAACAAGAACAGGGCAGTAATGCTGACCAAAGGCAGAGATACCGATCGACAAAGATGAAGGCATAATTTATAAAGGAGGTAGATGATTTATACACCTGTTGGATCACTGCTACCTAATGGCAAACTCATGATCCAAGATCTACGGGCTCAACGAGCTTTTTCTTTGAGCCTATCCTTCCTAAGCCTCTCCAATTCCTTTATCATTTGCAAATGCTCCAAACTGTAGTTCTTTTCGCCAAAGCTTGCAGAAATTAACTCAGTCATCGTCAACCATCTGAAAGACAGACAGCGAAAACCTTGAACTAAGCAGTTTCGGTGTCAAATGCATTCAGCACAAACTTAGGTTTGCAAGAATAAAGGTAAACCTGCTCAATTCAGGGCATCCCAAGCTTTTGTCTTCTTGCATGGAAGCAACCATCTCATCTTGCAGCATCTGCATTTTCCAAAATGTCAAAAATTTCTTGAATGTTCCCGTTAACATGTGAAAAACTAGGGAAAGGAATTCAAGGTTGGGTGGCCAAGTACCAGATTCATTTCAGGTTCAAAGGAGCAAGGGAGAGACCTCATAGTGGCCAAGTACCACCTCAATGCTTGCAAGTCTTCAATGGTTGCATTTATGGAAACAACAGACCTCGGAGAAAAGGGTAACACCAAATCTGCTGGAAGAATGCTAGATTTGGCCTCTGAGAGGATAAGTAGTTGGACATCAGCAGGCATCTCCAACTTGTAATACTCAAAGTCATACTCCACCTGCATTTCATCAACTTAATTTCAGAATTCAGATACTAGCTAGCTATTTTATAAAGCAACAAAACAATTCTGAAAAACTGACTGATTACTTGTGGGCTTATGTACAATGACTGCAGCTATAACTTAATGCTGAGAGATTTGCAACAGGTAAATGCACAAGAAGTGCTAGAGAACAGTAATCAGATACTAGAAGAGATCAACAGGTAGTTTTACCATAAAGCTCAATGTGAATTTTCATCATGGCGAGTCAAGGACAAGGTTACAACTCACCTTTTGTAATTCTAGTAAATTCTTAAGCAATCTAGCATTGTCAATGCCATTAGAACTGAGTGTTCCACTCTGCATACAGGTTTCATTGATCGTCATGTGGGTACCTCGTGCTAATTGCAGAACTCCAGCAACCAATCTGAAATGTTCCACAAACCACATTACTATGAACTCAATTCACAACAAGCACTATCACACTGACTTGAAGAGTGTCCTCCCTACCTTCCTGTCTTATTGTTCCTCCGGGGTTGAAGTGTTGCAGTGTTCAGGTAATCTAACGTGAGAGTAATATCTTGGGTGAAAGGCAAGAGTTTCTGGATCACTGCAGTGAGTTGGTGACCAAATATCGATACACTTTCCCTGGTGAAACCAGTAAGGTTTAGTGACAACTTGCCCACGGATATCACACCAACCTGAGCTCGTACCTGCTCAAAAAATACTAAAGCATGTCATACAAGAAATGACACAATGAAAAAGGACTAAACATACTCTTGAAAGAAGATGCAAGAGCAGGTATTGTGCTGCCAATTCATCGTTGCCAAGGATTGCGGTAAGATGAGAAAGTAAGGACTCCCGTATTCCTCTGGCAACACTAGATAAAGGCTGCAAAAACACATTGCAAAAACACATTTCAGTATTTTCAGCCTAAGGAATTGTAGAAATACAGATTCCTGCTTGGTTATAGTATGATACCAAAATAAAATTAGTTAAATATAGAGTTGAAAGATGATAGCTTAAGGATGCATAAAAATTTTACCTCACAAACAAGGGGATTGGAAAGGAAATCTTGAGTATCCAACTTTCGACATATTAAACAATGAAGTCGTGGTACCTGTATAGAAGCACTGATTAGGAGATTATTTTATTGGAGAGACAGAAGAAAAGATATTAATAGTGGCCATAGTTAAAACAATGTATCTAACAAGATTAATACTAAAAGGATTTGAGCTCCACACACAAGCAACTCATGAGGGAGGCGTTTATTTAATGAGAAAAGCTACTCATTGTCATATCTAGTAATCTATTTGAAGGGTATTGCTTGTTGGATGAGAAATAATTTTTTCTTTAACCACACAAACTAAATGAAAATTCACAGCTAATATTAACAATCACCAACCTTGCTAGGAGGAAGATCAACTGTCGGGTCCTCAAAGAGGTCAAACATTGGGTCATCACAATCATCCTTATGAACAGCTAGGACTGGATCAAATGTGTAAATACCAATAAACTCAAAGACATCATTCAACTTTAAATGACTTTCTGGCAAATCATAGATCTGCATATATTAATGTTCCACAAAAAAATTGTTAGACTAAAAATTATACACAATCATGAAGACTGAACAATAATATTATGAAAAAGTACCTTCACTAAGCATGTAGGATAATTTGAATCACCACTTCCAAGCCCTGAATCATTACCATGATCCATCAAATCACCTGATAAACAAGACGAGCTGCATGTGTTTTCATGTTCCTTCTGCAGGAGAAATAAGTGCGAGATATTTCAATCTGGATATAATTATCCATCAGAAAGAAATTCTGTTGTTGCCAAACTTAATAAGCACAGCTATCTTAGCAGATACTAATAGAAAGGGAGAAGAAATATCCAAGTTTTCTTTCTAGTGTTAGATGGTAACAAACTTTTAGATAGAACACATTCTAAATCTGCTATCATATTTTAATAGAAAATTCAAAGCAGTATAAACTCAGACAGCCATTCATATTTCCTATAAGAACAGGCTACACAGATTATAAAAATTCAAAATGTCTAAAGTACTATTATAGAATCGCAAAAATTAATTAGACTGAAAATCAGCATTGCCTGTGATTGAAATAGCATATGAACAAGGCAAATGCCTTTTAGCTAAATCATTATTCCATGCTGGTAACAAAAAAACAAATCTGATTCTTATCGAAGAGATACAAAGTACGCAATATATTGGTAGCAGCATAAAGATGCTGCATATTGTGTTGTTCTGGAGACTGTAGCAATATACTTAGATTCTGTTGCATATTGCATGTTTAATCCAGCAAAATTACAACTTCCTTGTACAATGATCACGACACAATATTTAGTAGAAATGTCTCAAACAACATAAACATAATCTTTGCTTTAGTTGGTAACATATAAGCTTAACTACGCCTTGATTGTTTGCCTACGACACCAAGTTGTAGTGGCATCAGGACATCAACTTTTGTGGATATCAACCATAACAGATCAATATAAAGACTGACCTGCTTCTTTGCGTTTGGAGAACCCAAATCACCATTATCAGATTCCTGCAGTGGAAATGCTTTGTAAGACAAAACTACAACTGTGAAAAACATTATTAGGCACAACATAGATAAGAGACCAAATAACCACATTTAAGTTCATATCTTCATCTTCTGAACCCCTTCCACGTTTTCCTACATCTTGGGATGTGGAACTAGAGACATTTTGAGTACTTGGAGTGGACGTAGTCTCTGTCACCCATGAATTCTGTCCTGGAACCTGGCAATAACATAGAATGACTAATTATGCTAAGAATATAAATGTCGATATCAAACATGGTATCATCTCATCTCCTTGATTTTGTTTTCCTATCATACGCTTCCATCTTGTTATATTACCTTTTGGTTTCCTTCTTATCCTTCGCACCCTGTTCTAAGGTTCTTACTCAGAAACAACTAAACTACCAAGTTTTATATCACATAGATGAGATATTTAGAATATAGCCACCACATGTACGAAGACAAATGTTAATCTCCAGACAAGGAAAATTAAGCTAGGAAAGAAGGAAAATAACTTAAACATATGATCAAAACAACCTGTAAAGTGGTCAAGTAAAAAAAAAAGACTACGAATGATGCCAGCAAGTATCATTATCATGCCACAAACATGACTGTGGATGTGGATCCATTAACTACTCCCAGAGGTGAAGAAAAATGCGAAACAGCTTACTGGAACGCAGCAAACAAGGTGTCTTTCCCAAAGTTGTGTTTCACATGCAGGTGGCAGCCGAATAGGAGAAAAGTCAGTAAATTTGTTCGTCCTCCATGATGATCCATCCTTCACAAAAATCAAGATTTGCATTAAAAACGATCAAATAACTAAGAACTAGAATAAAGATTAATGCAAAACAAGTACCCTGAAAGCTCCAACATATAGCTCATTGTCAAGCATATCTTGTACCATTCCCCTGAAGCGTACCAGCGTGTTGGGTTGAAGCCAACGCATGGACGATGAATCAATACTAGGAACCTGCAACATGGATCCATTGAATTGATCATCAGGTTAAAAAAAAGAAGTCATTTTAGTTGGCTGGAAGATCTAAATTTTACTTAGGGCAAGATGGAGACCCTTCACTTGCTCTTTTCATGGTAAAAAAGTTTGACTAGATTTCATGACAGGATCCTAACAATAAATTTCCTACTCATAAGGCCACTCTCCTACGACCTAAAACGCGACAAATTAAAGGGACTTGCTCGAATGATCTAGGTATTTCAGAGCCAGAAGAGTTGAAAAGTCGTAGTAGAATCTACAGGTTAAAAATTAATGGCTCCGAGACTTACCTGAGCGAGCCCACCCTTCTCGAAGAGAAAATCGCGGAAGAGATCGACGGCGCCCCAATCTTTGCCTCGGAAGAGCGCCGCCGGGTCGACGTCGGTTGGCGACGACGCCACCGCCTTCTCGAACGTCTGACGCACAGCTCCGAGGGGATTAGCGAGGAAATCATACGGCAAACCCACCATTTTTCTCCTCACTCTCTATCTCTATCTCTCTCTCTCGATCCCTTGCCTCTTACGCTCCTCTAGCGGCCGTAGGTGGATGGAGACGGACTAAGTAGCCACCTTTTCCCGCCATGAAGAGAGCTTCCCGCCAACAAAAAAACCGTCCGACGTGGCCTTCATTTCCCGCTAAAATCTGCCTGGAATAACGACACGCGCCAGTCACGTGACTTTGATGCTTTTGGAGCGATCCTGAACTCCGAATCTCCAATTACTCGTCTTCCAGGAAGATGGCCGAGGAGAGAACCTCTCTGTCGTCTGATAGACCGAGAAGAGTTTATCCTTCTCCTCTTGAACAGCGGGTACGATTTTTTTTTTGTTTTTTCGAGGATGTTTACCGTATCTTTCTTCAAGAAATTCAATTCTTGCTCTTGTAGCGGAGGATCATTTCTTATTTAACGTGCTCGATTATTTTCGTTCGTGTCTTGTATGATATGCATTGCATGCTTCTACTCCTTGATGAATATGTTGTGTAGTTCTAATTTGTTGCAAAAATAGGGGATAACAAACGTTTTTAGGGTTCTAAGCTGTGCCTCGGAGTCATGTTTTTGTTTGTAATTACTAATAGAGATCTCTTGATCTTAAGAATATCAACCAAAATACAACGTGTGGAAGAGAGTCGATTAGGTCTTCTTTTACTGCAGATCACTACAGGGCGAAGAGTACGACACAAATCTTGCTAGTGGTCCACTTCTTTAAGCTTTGCTAGGGTACTGTTATCAAAGATACAATTAAAATTAGAGACAGGAAAGGAAAGGTCCATCGTTTAATAAATGGCTCAATTATTCAATTTGTATTGCTTCTTTCCCAGAATACAGTTTATGA
>JBBMKF010434265.1:0-13659 GCA_037834155.1 Curcuma caesia
TTTTCCTAGTAAAAGTGGGAGGAGATTAGAGAGCGAGCTAATAAATGCATGGCATGAGACCCATCAACATCTTGTCTCTGTGTGTTTCCTCTGTTGATCTTCTTCCTCTCAAAAGGCAACAAATAAAGACAAAGATAGATTTTCAAGGGGGAAAATCACCATGTTATTCTTTTTTATAATTCTCGGATCCTTTTGTCTGGGAGCAAGTCATGAAATGTAAAGAAAGATGAATTTTTTTTCACGGAGAAGAGGTGTAAGTGAATGTAATTATGAACAGGGAGCAAGAAAACAACACCTCTCTGATTCTGATTCAGACAACTGCATCCCCGAATTGGGTTGGCTTGTTGCACTTGTACTAGTTCCTTTCTTTCTGTACATGAATGTGAACTATGTCAGTTTTGAGGTTAACAGAGAGGAGTGAGGTGGGCCAATCAGTTGCCATTCATAATGGTTGTTAGTGGTGGAGGAGGTGGGATTCATGGTATTGTGGAGTTTGAAACATTCTTGATTAGATAGATCACTGCAACCATTGTCATGGTGAATGTTAATGCCTGCGTGAGTTTGAGATCAGTGAATATATAAGAAATATTTATGTAAATTTGCTATTTCTCTTTCCTTCCTTCGTTCAAAATAACTAAGAGAACAATAAATTGTTATTTCTTCACTTTTATGTATAGATTTTCATTTAAATAAATATAGTACAAGAGATTTGAGCTTTGAGTTTAGATAAGCGAGTGCTATTTGATTGTGCCCAATAAGTTGTATCATTTTCAATAAAGATTGGCAGCTTGATCATTGAACATGGAGATCCTCAACTCTGGCAGATTCTTGTCCAGGAGTTAGGCTCGATCGATGTGATTGACAATACAATAACATGCTTCCGTTTTTATTTTATTTTATTTTATTTTATTTTTTCGTCGGCTGACCAATCATTTTATCACTAATGTATATATATATGCCTCTTTTTAGCAGGATTTTTTTTGTCATATTCTATTAAATGTATATCGTGCTTGTTTGATTTAATCAATTCTGACAAACTACGTTGTTATTGTTAAATAAGAGTCTCTATGACCTGATAAAATATTTTTTAGTTAATAAAATCTTTTCAATACATAATTAAAATCTTAATAAATATTCATCACTTAGGTAAGATTTGTAACTAAATAAAATTTTTTCAATATTATTTCACTTGGCGCATACGTATCTATAAGTATTATCTTTCATGTATTATACTTCTCAACCAATATATCTTAATGAATAAACCTTATGTTTATTCAAGGTTCAATTTTAGTGATGTTTCTCAAAAGAATAAATGTGTACACAAATATAAAAAAAATATTATTATTGAGTTTCATTGATAATTAAATTGTTCTTCCAATAAAAATTATATAAGAGAACTAAGTCTCATTTTCTCTACATGATTCTTAAATTTAAATGGCGGTATGCCTTTAGTCAAAGGATAATCAATCATCAATTCAGTGCTAATGTATTCAATAACTATTATCTTACCTCTAACATATTTTTTTATCGCTAAATATTTAATGTCGATATGTTAGTTCGACTCTCACTTTTAATGTTCTTAGTCGTATATAAAGATAGCAGTTGAATTGTCATAATATATCATCAATGACCTAGAAATAGCTAAGCCCCCATATGAAATTCTCCATCCAAACACTATGTGAGGTCGTCTCAAAACAAGATATGAACTCAACCTCCATAATGGAAGTGACAGTCAACGTCTATTTCACACTTTTCCAAGGCATAACTCTGCCAACTAGCATAAAAATAAATCTCGAAGTTGATTTTCGTTAATCAATGCAGTCGACATAGTCTGAATCAGAGTAGTCAATCACTTTCAAATTCTCAGCTCGTCTAATTACAAGCATGTAGTCTTTAGTCCTTTAAAGGTATATCATCACTTTCTTTGTAGCTTTCCAGTGGTCTATACTCAGATTACTTTAATATCTTTCGAACATGCTAACAAAAAATATAATGTCAAAGTTTAGTGCAGACTTGAATATACCTCAAGCTTTTGACAGTAGAGGTATAAGGAATGTTTTTCATATGTTCCTTTTCAAAGTTATTTTTGGGACATTAATCCATATTGAATTTGTCACCATTCATAATAGGAGTTGTATATTTGGTGAACAATTTTCATTTAAAATCTTTCTAAATTTTTTTGATATAGATTTCTTGAGACAAATATAAGATTCTTTAAAATATATCTCTGTGTATTTTAATGACATAAGATGCATTACTCATATATATTTTTCATATTAAAGTTATTAGAAAGAAATTATTTTACCTGATATAGTAAATTTTTATCATTGATTGCAAATAAATATCATCTACGTAGAGAATAAGAAAATTAATCTTGCTCCTCCTGACTTTCTAATATATATATATCTATGTCATTCTAAAATTTGTTTCAATTCATATATAGATTTCTTGAACTCGCACAAGTGCTCACTATTATTAGAGAAAAATCCTTCGGGTTATTTTATATAAATCTCTTCCTCTATATATTTTTTAAAAAGTATTATTTTCACATCCATTTATTACAATTCTAAATTAAAATGGACAGCTAATGTCATAATAATGTGAAATGAATTCTTCTTAAAGACACAAGAAAATATTTTTTAGTAATTGATTCCTTTCCTTTGAATGAATCTTTTAGCCATCAGTTTTATTTTATATCTTTCAATGTTAACTAATGAGTTTTTTTGCCATTGGACATCTTGAAAAAACTTAATCCAGTATTTGGGAAAATTGGATGAGATAAGAGCTAAGCAAAGCTTGAGCACTAGCTAGTTCGAATTGTTTGATTAACACTCTTTGAGCGAATGTTTCAGAGAAGGTAGTCTCCGGGAGAATGGTGCCGCGATAGGACATCTAGGTTGTCACCTAGGCACCTATGATTGGATCCTCAGCTATGACGTATTTGCAAAAAATTTTCTTCAAATGGGGAGCACAATCAAAGGATGTTGGACGTCTGGACTGGCCGCTGCGTGTATTTTCTGATTTATCCTGATGGTCGGTGGGAAATTTCCATGAGACCAAGCTGATCATTCTCAGAAATAGTCAATGCAATTAATTGGAATTTATCATTTTTTTAATCTTTTATTCAAATATTTTTCTCACTAAAAAATATAATATTGCGCAAATCAAGAATCGACCCGTTATATTTTGAATATCATCATGGGTCTTTACCGTTGCACGGTACCCCGGAGGCTATAAATTTATTTTTATTGATGGCAATATTTAAAATAAAAAATTAATATAAAATAATTTCAAACCCTACAATCATTTAAATCAGTGTCTTTGTAAGTCTCCTCTACCACCCGTTTAGACAGAGAAGCGACGGGAATAGGAGGAGAGCTTGTGGTGTCTTGCCGGCCGGAGGTCCGCCACTAGCAGCAGGGGCGTCGGTGGGGGAGGGGGGATCCCCTCCCCCACCGGTCGGGTTTGGGGGCTACATCGCCGGAGACGGTGGTGTAGCTAGAGAGGGCTGTTTGGTTGATGGAAGCTTCGCCGCCGGCGTCGGTGGAGAAGCTGAGAGGCTGTGGGAGCACAACCTCGACGGACATGAAAAGGAGCAGCTTGTGATGGAACTGTCCAGTTTCATCGCCGGATTCGTGAGGCTGGAGCTTTGAGCAAGGAGAGAGGTGCAGATGGCTGGTTGGCCAGCTCGTTTTCCTCGCCGTCGCTGCTGCTGAAGGTGCTGCATGCTGGAGATGAAGAGGGCCTCCCCGGCGGAGCTGGAAATGCCTGTGCTGGGACTGGCGCGCCCGACAACTCCGTCAAGACTACCTGGAGCTTAGTTCTGTTATCGCTGGAGTACTGCTGTGCACAGATCAAGAAGGGCGCTTCTCCGGCGTGGACCATCGTGGTGCTGGAGACCGGCAACGAGTGGAACGAGCGGCAGTTGGGTGCGCTGCGGCGCTCAGCCGCCGGAGAGGAGGCATGGATGTATTGCTGCTGCTACTGTGCTCGAGCAGCAGGATGATAGCTCCGGGAGCGTGATCGCTTGCTGCAGGTGGAGGAGGGCAACAGTCCACAACGAGTGTCCCGTCGACTTGCTGGCTGTGACCTGAAGATGAAGAGGGCCTCTCTGGCGCTGGATCACAGAGATTGACGTGCCTGACAACTCCGTCAAGGCCTGGATCATTGTTCTGTTACCGCTGGAGTGCTGTGCGCAGATCAAGAAGAGCGCTTCTCCGGCATGGACCATCGTGGTGCTGGAGACCGGCAACGATTGGAATGAGCGGCAGTTGAGCGTGCTGCGGCGCTCAGATGCCGGAGAGGAGGCATGGATGTATTACTGCTGCTACTGTGCTCGAGCAGCAGGATGATAGCTCCGGGACCGTGATCGTAGGGTTGGGACCGTCTGCTGCTGGTGGAGGAGGGCAACAGTCCACAACGAGTCAAGGGAGGCAACGAATGGATGGCGCCGATCACTACCAGCGGCTGGGCAGTCTGGTTGCGGCTTTTGTGAAATGGGGTGGCAGGAGGAGCTGTGTATCTTCTGGTGGCTGATGTCCCGAAGGAGAGTCTTCGCTGAGAATGCTGGTGCTGGAATCGCTGCTGATGCTGCTGGAATTGCTGATGATGCTGGTGCTCCTCCCGTTGGACATTGCATCTGATGATAATCGCCGGAACTGCCAGGGATGATCGCCGGAGCTGGAATATGGATGGTGCTGCATGATGATGATGTTTTGATGTGGGTGTTAGCTTGTTTAGTTGGTACTCAAGATTAGTGGGTTGTCTTAGTTGGTAGGTATGATGTTGTTGGTATGTAAGATGGTACAAAAAGCATGTATTTAGTGCCATGGAACCTTCTCAAATGGTACTTCGTCAGATATGAAATAAAATAAAATTTAGAACTTCTGTTGAAAAATTCTCAACTTTTACGTGAGAAATTGCCATAGTAAGATCCACAACAATTAAATAAGCACAGTTTAATAAAGATGATTTGTCTGGATAATTTACAACTGCTGATGCTTTCAGGTTTAATCACCACAATTAAAGCAGAAAAATGGTACTCACCACAATTAAAGCAGAAAAATGGTACTGAATACTACAATTATACAATAGTTACCTAACCAGAATCAATGGGGAGAATATGGAGTGCATGAACACAACAACTGAGTTCTGATGTGGCTCCTAGGTTTTTCTTTACATCAAAAAACCATGACATCAGAGAAAATAATAATAATAATATATTTTAGCTAATAAAAAATGTTACACGAAAGAAACAGAGTACAATAGAGATACAAGCAACTTATAAGTAGAGGCTACGTCTTAAACCGGAAACGTAAACAACTCCAGCAAGAACAAGAGAAACAAAGAGAGTCATTGCCAATCAGTGTCTGTCTTATGTCGCAATAAGGTCCTGTCTTTGAGTTCAGCTAACCAACCGTCATCCGATGATCTGCTACTCATCTTGGTAACGCGTTAGGACTTTATACGTTGCAAAATCTTTGTTCTGGAGTTGGCATGAACATAACACTAGTATCGAACGAAACATGGCAGATTCCAGGATGCATACACCTATCGTTGTCTATCTATCCCAACCATCAACCCTAGTACCAAATTCCCTCCTTGAGGGAAGAGAACCATACAAGGATAAGAACTTGGATAAGCAGTTTGTTCTAATGTCATAGTGCACCTGGGTGTTGCGACTAATTGCAGCAGTTGACAGCTTTGAAGTATCGATAGCCCATGCAGGATGAACATACTCCACAGTCCGCACTGAACTTGCATTAGCATACAAGAAATTCATCAGCAAGTCCTCGCAGTTGAAAGAATGATCGACAAAGTTTCTTCCTTCTCTTGCTTCCTCGCTCCAATATTTATTGAAAGCATAATCACTGTCCATGAAAGCAGCACCAGTCAGGATAACATTGTAACCATTTTTTCCCCTAGCATATCTCTCATTTCTATACTGCAATGGGCTACCATCAATTAATCGTGGATAGAAACCAACGAGTCTCTCAGGATTCTCCCTCCACACCCTAAAGCCCTTCTCTATATCATTGCATGTCATCAATATATCATCGTCTAGTTCAAGAACTGCTCTTGTTTTGATTATAGGGTCCACCTTGAACCTGTTGTTAAGAGAATTCTGCTCTTCCACACGTATCCTCACAGGCACAGCTGAGTCAAACTCACTCTCGTTTGGAGGCTTTCCTTTATTCCATACAACTACAATTTCTCTTACTGATTCACATCGGGAGTAGTGTTTTACATAAAGCTTCAAATTCCAAAGCCGAGCTTCGTAAGTCATTGTGACCATTGTAAATTGAGAATATTGGCCCCCATAGATGTAAGCCTCTTCAGCTCCATTACCTCCCGTTAGAAAATGGACAGACATGCACACAGAAGATATGCCAAGAAGAACAAGGAAGCTGAGGACTAGCTTGCCAGTGCATGTTTTTGGATTTACCCTTGACCTGATGGAAGAACCATAGCTTTTAATGCATGCAATGTATCTCCAGGCCCTGAAGTTCATATGCATACGAGCTCTAAGCCAAGAATATTCATGTCTTCTATTAGATGCCATACAACAATTTACTGCACCTACCAGGATGGACATGACCACGACCAGGAAAAACAACAGCAGGGTGTATGTGCAACCTGTGATAAAACGCCTTGTGGAATCACCAGAAGGAACACGGTCTCCATCCATAACTGCAATCCAATTACCTGAAGGAAGTTGCTGAGTATCTAAGTGGTGGTGTCTGATGCCATTCCAGGCATTTCGACCTTTCTTTGGTTCTTCAATCCTCAGATTGGTAGGAACTTCCTTGAATTCTTCTTTATTTAGTTTTTCAATTTTGTAAATCTGCAACCTTCTGCCATATGTCCCACTACAGTCCTGGCCCAAACGGTACAAAGAACCTTCATATATAAAGGGTCTTCCGCCATTTCGAGCTCCTAAACTTTTGTCAGTTCTGTAGATCGGATTTCTGGGATGTTGCTTCCAAGGGCCAAGAGGTGAGCTACTGTACCAAATTTCAAGCTCAGCGTTCTTCTCAACACCAAATCTACTAAAATCTGAACCAAAGAGCCAATAGTTACCCTCATACTGAATCAGGGAAGCATCTATAAGAGGTTTCCTTATGATAACCTTCTCCAAAGTCCATTTAAGTGGAAATTTTACAGCTCGGTAGAGTCGAAGTTCACCCTTTTTGTTCCCCTCAGGCATCATATAAATCTGAAAGATCATTGAAGTGGAATATTAGATACACTATATCAACACCAACAGTATTTCAATTATGATATTAACTTCTAGAACAAGGGAATAATCTTTTTGAAGCTAACCTGAACTTCACATTTAGGAATAGTCTACAACTTTGTTATGAAAAATGCAACAATTCAAGTTAATTAAATAGTTAATATATTTTTGTTTATTGAACACGCTAGAATGAACCTAACAAAGGGACACTATCAGTCATTTCATAAAACCAATAATTTGTACTGGCTTATAAAAGATAAAAATATAAAGTTATCATTCTAAATTCATACATTTTTCAGCTATTCACTCCTATCTTTACTTGATTAATTTAATAAAACACAATTGACAATTAATTTCATGACAGTTGAAAACAAATGCATCTTTAATTGATGATTTGTTCCTGATCCTAATAGGTCTTTATAGTGAAAAAACAAAGATGACAGATTTTATTTACTTGGTTCTGATAGCTGAAAACGAACGGATAAGACAAATGCCAAGGCTCCTCTAAAGCAATGCCCAGAAATTCCCATGTGCCACCATGATCAAAGCTTCTTGCAACACCAATATCACCTTTCATAGCAGTGGTACTTTTTGACTCAAAGAATAAGTACAGAACAAAGTCCTGAACAAAATAAACTGCATCAAATAAAATTACATTTACATAGCATTTAAAAAAACACACATAGAACATCCAATGATACATGCATATATGAGCTAGGCAGTAAAAGAACAATTAGAACACAATTTCCCAGGACTTGTAAATCACAACACCATTCTTGAAAATCAATCACGAATAGCAGAAAATGAAATTAGGACTCTGTGGATGTCAGAGATCATCTGACATCAAAAGATAAGCACATAAATTTCCATGTGTTTGCTTCTATTGACTTATTTACATCCAGCTAAGAGTTCATATTCTGAACTATGATGAGCCAACCAAAGGAAAACATGGAAGCACACAGTATATACCAATGTACAGATAAATATAAAGAGAACCAAATTCGAATATATGAGAAAACAAACAAATATACTGATACCAAGAAATAACACAGTAAAGAGTTTTCGGGAAAAAAAGAACTAGGAACTACAATAATCCATTAAAGATTACATTTTGAAGGTACACACATGACCTACCAGACCAACGGTCCATGCTCATATGGTATAGCAGTTTCTTCATGACAATTTGTTGTTCTAGGCCACTTCTATCTGTTGCACAAGTGACTATGATCAAAGATTGACAAAAACTCATTCATGAGACCCAATTATACAATCATTTTTCAAGATGAACTTCACATCAGATGAAGGTACTTGACCAGCAATTACTATATTGGAGTTCACATTCCTTTCTGAAAAACATATCCAAGGGTTGCCCAAGAGTGCACAATTGCAATAAAATAGAGCCTCAAGGGATCTCTTCAAAGGTAAGATGGTAAATTGTGATAGGAGAGAAGAATAACCATAGTAGATGTTATAATAACTGAGATTAAAAATGTTTGTGCCAATTCACTGGAGTTATTCTATAAAAAGAAATGCTGTAAGTAATTGGTAGATGCTCAAGCCTGGATTCTTACAAGATCCTTATGTGCTCGCAATTAAAAAGATTGCCTTAGTGAATATAGTTTTTATAAAAGGTAGAACTTAGCCCCTAAGGTTTAGCTCAATTAGGCCTCTCATGTTTAGCCTTCAAATAACAATAAACTTGATGCAGCACAAAAATCAAATCATCGAACCATGCAGAGAAAGACATAATATTAATTCAAAGAAGATAAATTTCAAGGCTCTAGACTTCTTTTATAATTCCAACAACAAATGCAAAAAAACAATTATTCTAAATAATGAAAATACAATAAACTTAATTGTAATTATAATTATTCCCTGTTCACTACCAAAATGGAAAATGCTAATGGACTTTAAATTAATAAGCGAAAAAAATTTAAACTTTGTCACAAATGTCAATCTTGAATAATTCTTCAATTTGTTTCCTTTGATTGCAGATGTGCCAATCTCAGATTATGCTTCAATTAGACACCAATCTTGAATGATTCATCAATTTATTTTTAACTGCAGATGTGTTAATCTCATATTATTCTGCAATTAGACGCCAATCTCAAATGATTCTTCAGTTTGTTTCCTTTAATTATAGATGCGTCAATGAATCTCATATTGTCTTTAAATTATTTTTTCTAATTTAGTTTATTTCTCCAAATTTAATTCCTTGTTGCATTAGAGTGTCTATATCAGAAATGAATCGACAGTCACTAATCAAAAATTTGAGCAATTTAGAACAGTTTTGAACAGACCAAATGACAACTTACTAGAATCTAAAATGTGGGAGCGGGAGCTAGGAGTGAGGCATTTAAGACTTCAGAAAGGCAAACTATAACCAAGTTTACTTCAAAGTAATATTCTTGATCAGAATTCGAGGTTTGTTAATAAGGCATCATTTACCAATATGCGAACAAAACATTATTTCAGATTTTGGTAACTAAAAACCAGACTGACTGATTTTGGATAACAATTCTTCTACATGGCATACAAGTTCAAAAAACTTCAACTAGGAATATCTTGAGATATATGAGACTGGAGCACATGGATTTCTAATATGGAAATGCAAGACTTGTTTTTCCCATCAAACCTAGTTGTGGCTCCAACCTTAGAGATAACAAAAAAAGCCTCATTACAGTTGGCAAGGGACATATTGATGTAGTACCAAACTAGAATAATCTTATACAAAGAATAAAACATGAAGAAAAATGTTATTATGCAAAGATGAGATAGCATGGGGGAATTGAGTCCCTTTTAAAGCTCCAGCCCAAACAAAACTAGGAGAAAATCTGTCAAAATATCCTTGTCTAAATTTAAAAATAAATAATTCCCTAACTTGCATTACTCTCACCCACCAAGGAGACCTCACCTTCACACCACTTGCCAACGTCATTGTTAGTTCCTTGTTTCCAAGCGCAAGGAACCATTGCATCTCTAGGTCTAGTCAATATACCTTTTTGGTCATCTTTCTTTGGTCACCCACACAAAGAGTGAGGAACCGATATATTTTCATTCTTTTTCTTCCCTTATTCTCTTCTTTTTGGATCACCCCTTTCAATAAATAAGAAAACAACACATCTAACCATGAGGAGCAAAAGGTGTCCCATTTACACAGTTGCCATGGAGTATAAATATGATAGCATTGAGATTGATGGCACCAAGTGTGACCTTTGACAATCTCAAAACTAAATTAGTCAATTCTCTAATTTGAAAATTAAACCAATATTTCATTAAGTTCAAACTTTAAACAAATATACATTAGAATCAATTTTACCACACAATCACTGATGGTGGGAATCAATATAAATGTTCGTTGAGTCATTATGGGACTACTTAGGCTAATGAATGCATAGTTCGCATTCACATATCCTACATAGCTGTGTTTTAGTCTGCAAGGTGCATTAGCATATCTTTTACAATAACCATTAGTTAATGCAATTCTTCTAATATCAATGTGTCTCTCTTGTATATATAGTAGAACACTCAACATGATAGATAGAGGTAGGGAAAAAACTATATCTTTGACTCAAAATGTAACTATAATATATGCATGCTGGTAGATATTTTAGTAGAATTGCCCAAAGAAATTCTATCAATTGATAAAAGAGAAACTTGCATTTGTAATTTATCTGTATGTTGATCTAATTTTGTTTGTTATTTTGTACTCTTAGGGTAATATGAGACTACTTCAGAATTAATGGCACGCTAAATGTTTATTTTATCAATTGATGAAAGCAAAACCTGTATTTCTGATTTTTCCTTATGTTGATTTAATTTAGTTTGCTCTTTTTGATAGAGCGAGTCTATGTCATGATTACTGAAATGTTAAATGTTTCTTCAAGATGATGAACTATAAGGAGACTCTTTAGAAGACTTGAAGGATTGTTAGAAGGCTCTTTAGTCAATCTCTGTGTGATGTGTGAGCGATCAACAAAAAGATTGCATTACAAGGCATGGAGAACACATAAACAAACTAAATTCGGAACTTGACTTTACTACCAAATTGTTACAATACAAAAATCAAATAATCTCATATCTAAAACAAAACACATTAAAAAATATTATTATGCAAAAAATGAGATAACCATGGAGGGATTGATTCCCTTTTAAAGGTTCTAATCCAAAAAGAAAAAACTAGGACATAGATTAGATTACAAAATAGGAAAGAAATCCAACCTAAACTAAAATTTTACCAAAATTATGCTACACTCCTAAACAAGATAATTACCGGTTTAAAAATATCTTCAGTGACTTAACCTCCTAGACAAGAGAACATACCAAAATAAACCCTTGCACATCTAAACTTAAGAATGAAATAAACCCCCTAATTTGCATTATATATATACTCTTTCACTAATGACCAAGGCATCAAACCATTTTTCTTTTATATTCAAAGCACGGAAGCTATATGGTAGACTTAACAGACATATACTTTATCAGATTTGAACAGGATGGCAAGAACTAATTTTTCTTTTAGGTTCCAACTCAGAAACGGCATCTTATACTCAAGTATATAAAAGTAAAGTAGACTATTCAGATATTGGTATCTGAAGTATAAGGTGAGCCCTATATTTGCATTCCCAATAAATGAGCTTTCTTTATTCGTAAATGAACTCTAAGCAACTTGATGAATTAAGACCTTTACCAAGTAACAAACAGTGGAGAAAAACTGAATTCGAACCTGAAGATAAAGAAACGGATCGGCAACAAAATTGCTAGGATATCCTGCACTTGATGGCGCCGCACAAGTTAGCACCGGATTGGCAATCGGCCAAGCGGAACTGTTGGGGTTGCTGCTCCCATGCTGTAGGAAAGAAAACCCATCATAACCGCAAGCTCGAACAAGACACCGGCTTCTAGACATAGACGAGCTTCCTTACGTACCAATTCGATGGGGGAAAGCGAGAAGGGGCTCTTTCCGTAGAAGACCCCGACGGACCAGGAACCCTCGCTGTCCGGACGGCACCCGAAGGGGGCCGGATCGGGGGCGCGGTGAGACGCAGAGACGACGAACCAGTAGAAGACGACGGCGACGAGCCCGGATGCGGCGAGAGAGCCGAGGAGGAAGGCCACGGGGAAGTGGGATCGGCGGAGGAAGCTCCAGCCCCGAGTCAGCCCGATCCGCGGCGCCATGGAGCCCCAAAGGGACCTAGAGCGGAGCGGCCTCACGCTCTTCTTCTCCCCCATCTGCGCAATCCAAGACCTGGCATTCCCGATCTGACGGCGAGGCGACTCCTCCCTCGAATGCGAGCTGGGGAAGAGGCCAAGGGAGCAGGTGGGAGGTATTATTCAAACGCCTGCCGAGGGAGGAGCGGGCGGCAGTTGGGGGAGGAGCGACCGAGGGGAGGCCCGGAGGACAGAGAGGACGACGGATGTTGACTCCCACACAGCTCTGAGCCTCGCGAGGGGCGACATGGCCGAGGAAGCCGTTTCGCCTTTTTTTGAGTTGCGTCGGATTCGATGCGCAACAGCGATGGAGGGGTGGTATCTTAATCGCTTCGGCCCAATAGCCCGGCCCAGTAGAAAAGCTTTTTTAGCAGGCCGACGGGCCGAGACTCAAACCATCTGATTTCTTCAACTAGAGTCTTCAACCTCTCTGACTACTCCAGGCGACTCGAGTCATTCGACTCATTTAGCTCAAGTCTTCGACCTCTTTTGACTATTCTAGGCAACTCAAGCCACTCGATTCCTTTATCTCGGGTCTTCGATCCCTCCGACTACTCCAAGCAACTCAAGCCATTCGATTCTTTCAATTTGAATCTTTGACTTCTCCTACTACTTCAAGTGATTTGAACTACTCGATTCATTCAATTCGAGTCTTCAATGTCTCTGACTACTTTAGCCTTCAAGCGATTCAAACCCCTCGATTCCTTCAGCTCGAGTTTTCAACCTCGTCAATTACTCCAAACAACTTAAGTTATTCAATTTCTTTAGTTCAAGACTTCGACTTCTTCAACTACTCTAAGCAACTCAAAGCCACTTGATTCCTTCAGCCTGAGTCTTTAACCTCTTCAATCTCTCCGACTAATAGGCTCCGACTCTTCCAAATCACTCCTCCTAATTGGCCCTTAAACTCCAACAGTTTAGTCACCTAACTTCGACAGCTTGATTCACTTGACTCCACCATGGATTAAGATTTACACCTTATACGATACCGTCTTTCTAAGAGAGCGTTGATAACATAACCATTTCTCTTGAAAGATGCGGACAATGTAGCTGTTTCTTTCGAAAGATTTGAGCAACATAATCATTTCTTTCTGAAGACATAAAGGATGTTACTGCCCATCTATAAGAGCATCTGCAACGCGCTGTTAATCGCGCGTTAACAGCGGACGTGGAGGAGCGAGGAAAGGACGTGGAAGAGCGAGGGAGGAGTG
>JBBMKF010434484.1:0-13654 GCA_037834155.1 Curcuma caesia
GAATTTTAAAAAACAGTAAAACAAAATGCCATAGGATTAAAAATTAACACAGAATTTTACTACTCCTTCAATCACTTTTAGATGAATATTAAAATGAACGCAACAGGTGATTCTTCTATTAGAAGTTTCCCTTGCACTGTAGTATGATGAGCATATATAACAGTCTTTTTAAAAATTTCCTTTTGTTTTCAAATCAAGGTTCCAATATTGGTATAGAACGTAGTGTCTCTTCTTTCATACCAAATTAATATAGCACCAAATTGAACTCTCAAATCACACACAAAAAAAGGAAAACTGGGATTAAATTGACGAAACACTAGATAACTATCTCACATGGGAACAAGCCTCGTATAGAGAATTAAAGAGGCAATTTTATTAATCGAAATTTGATTACTACATAGAGTGCGACACTTGTATAATACAGGAGAATCCGAAGATTTTTATTATTATTTTTGATAATTTTTATTTTTTGATATTTTTGAGTTTTTTTATTATTTAGAGTATTTTTGATAATTTTTATCTTTTGTAGTTTAGGATTTTGAGTCTGTTTAGGATTTTTAGGATTTTGAATCTGTTAAAATATTTTTCCTTTTTATTAGGATTTTTTCTTTCTTTTGCATCTTAAGGTTTTAGGTGTATATAAGTGTCTGTTTAGTTAATGTTTAAGGAGATGATTTTTGATTTAGTAATATTTTCAACAGTGCCATTTATTTTTTTATTTCCTGGTATTCTTCAAAATCAATAGGTTTTAGAAATTGATTCTGATGTTCGCAATCGAACCAACGGATTCAATACAGCTCACAGGATAGTCACTATCCCGCCCGACATCATTTTATAAACTCAATACCAACTAAATTTGAAAAGAAATGTCACTAATTGGGAAACACAATATTCCAATGTACTCTTATCAAATCAAGAAGAACTTCTATCAGACTAAAAGATACCCATTAAACTCATATCATATTAAAAATTGTTAACACCTAAAATAAGACAATTACTAAAATCAAATTTTATTTTTTTTCAAATGATTATTATGTTTTTCAATTTGTAAAATTTCTTTATTATTTTGGTTGGTATTGAATCTATAAAAGTGTTGTGTATGTATGTACTATACTAGTTTTAGATTTCCTCTTTAATTCTCTATGTGACATCTCTTCCCAGTGTGACATAGTTATTTAGTGCTTTATAAATTGTTTTCTCAAATTTTTGTGTGATTTGAGGAGTCAATTTGATGTTGCATCAATTTGGTATTAGAGGTACTTCAAACTGCATCAATTGCTATTAAAGTCGATTCCTTTCTTTGTATTCTATCCCCCACCACCACTTAAATCACATTCACCTTTATGAATCTAATTGCCCATCACCTTTACAACTTCCGCAAGATGTCACCACTTTGTCCGTGACACGTTTATAACCTAATGTCGTCATCCCTCTCATCCGTTCGCTCTCTCGCCACTATCCCCTTTGGAAAGCACCCTTCCTATTGATTCTCACCATCATCCTTACTCTTACAGCAAGAAGGAATGCTCACTAAGCTTTAATAATAAGCTCCTAAAGAGTGAAGACTTCGGCCTCCCACGCCTACTATGACCCTCCAGTTTTGCATGTTGCAAATGACCCTCGACTTCCCATAAGCTTCATAAAGTGCTTCCTTAGGAGTTAAACTTCCATTTGCCCATATTTCTAGAAAGAGTATCTCTTCTTTTTCCTCCCATTCCAAAAGAATGAATACTATGATTTGCATTTCAAACAGGCATAGATACAACATCTATAGGATAACTTCTATCTTGAGAGTTAATTGTTGGTTTTGTACGATATCCGTGATCTCTCCTATTTGTAATCAATACACAAATCAATTGGTTCCAACAGATTAGCTATATGACTCTATATACCTTTTAATTGTATGGCATGATTCATGGTCCTCTTTGCAAATCCAATGAACTCACTTCTCCACTGCTCATATTTGATTGCTTAAGGTTATAAAGTATGCCACGACTCCTCTTCATCATTTCCTTCATGATTTCACTTACCATCAATGAACTTTTAATTAAAATAAAGGAGTTGAGCTTAAAAAATCTTCGATAATTTAACCCTACAAGAACTCTCACCAAACTAAAAGATACCTATTAAACTCTTGCCATATTAAAAGATACCAACACCTAAGATAGAAGAATTACTAAAATCAATTATAAATTTTAAGATTAAATAAATTCTTTTTCAATATATATATATATATATATATATATATATAAAGAATATGTGTCGTTGGGTTTGGTTAAACCATTGAAAACAAAGCTTATTCAACAATAAGAAACAGTGATTACTGAAAAAAAATGAAAGTCAAATAGTTGTTTTCAAATTATTGTTATGTGGTTTCTTTTACATATTAAAGAATTTTCAAGTTCTCAAATTTGAAATCATTTTAATATTAATAAAGTTATTGCATTAGCATATTTTAGAAAACGTAATCACATAATATGGTTAGATTTAATTAATTTGAAATGCTTGAGTTAAAACTATTTAAGAGTTAGAGATGCGTGCTTAGAAAGAAATGGAGGCTCAAGCATCCCTCTAAAAGGGAACAGAGGTGCTTGAGAGCTCCTCATGATAGCTTTGTTTTTGTGCTTGAGGGGGTGCGAGGAAGGATGTAATGTTATAAATTTGAACATTATCGTTTTGAATGTTATACTAAACTACCTGAAGACAAAGAAAAGGAAGCGCAAGTGAATTTTGTTGAAAAGCAAGAAGTGGAAACTTTGTTAATGGCTGTTCAAGCTAATCAGGAATCTGAGTCTGATGTTTGGTACGTGGATACGGGCTGCAGTAATCACATGTGTGGAAGTAGCTTTCATTGTACAGTAAGTTATGGTGATTGTTCTACTATGAAAGTGATGGGAAAGGGAATAATTTCTAATGTCCTCTACGCTTTTGACTTGAAAAGTAATTGGTTAAGTGCTGGTCAGTTACAAGAAAAGGGTTATGTGATCACTATTCAAAAGGGTGCTTGTGAGATTCATGATCCCACAAGAGGAGCCATTGTTGTTGTGAAAATGAATTCAAACAGATTGTTTCCATTGAAGATTACAAGTGTGCAATCTTGTTTGGTAGCTGAAGTAAGAGACCCCTCTTGGTTGTGGCATTTTCGTTATGGCCACTTGAGTTTTGGTGGATTGAAGATCCTTCAACAAAAAAATATGGTGACAGGTCTTCCTCAGATTAGTATTCCTTCCCAAGTTTGTGAAGATTGTGTTGTTGACAAACAACATCATTCTCAATTTCCTCAAGGGAAATCATGGCGAGCAAAAAAATATTTTGGAGCTAATTCATTCCGATATATGCGGCCCGATAACACCATGTTCTAATGGAGGTAAAAGATACTTAATTACCTTCATTGATTATTATACTCGAAAAACTTGGGTTTATTTTTTACAAGAAAAATCAGAAGCATTTTATGCATTTTAGAGCTTCAAGGCTCATGTAGAAAATGAAACAGGAAACACCATTAAGACCCTCCAAGCAGATCGTGGTGGAGAATATTGCTCAACCAAATTTGAAGATTTTTGTGAAGTTCATGACATTCGAAGAGAGCTGATAGCTGCTTATACACCCCAATAAAATGGTGTATCAGAGAGAACAAATAGAACTATTCTCAATATGGTAAGAATCATGTTGACAAAAGGGAGAATTCCAAAAACTTTTTGGCTTGAAGTAATAAATTGGAGTGTTCACATCTTGAACAGAAGTCCTACACTTGCTGTTCAAAATATGACACTAGAGGAAGCTTGGAGTGGAAGGAAACCAGCTGTAGATTATTTTAAAATTTTTGACTGCATCGCTTATGCACATATCCCGGATGAGAAAAGGAGGAAACTTGATGATAAAGGGGAAAGGTGTGTCTTTCTCGGTGTTAGTGAAGTATCCAAAGTATATAAATTGTTTAATCCACAAACTCAGAAGATTGTGACCAGCCGAGATGTTATCTTTGATGAGGAAAACAATTGGGATTGGAATAGGTAGCAACCTACTCAAGTTCTTTTTGACAATGATTCTGAAAAAGAGCCAACATTAGCAGTCCTTATGCTTGAAAAATCATCAGAAGTTAGTTCGACAACTGTTGAAATTTTATCAATAGTAACAGAAGCTAATGATACAACAGCTCAATCTCTTCGTTGGATTCGAAGAAGGTCTGCATGGATGGAAGACCATGAGATAACAAAAATTGAAGATCCAATCACTCATTTTGCTTTATTTTCAGATTGTGATCCTACAACATTTGAAAGTGTCGTCAAAGATGTAAAATGACATAAGGCGATGGATGATGAAATTGAAGCCATTGAAAGAAACGATACTTGGGAGTTGACTGATCTTCCGAAAGGGCACAAAACCATTGGTGTAAAGTGGGTCTTCAAAACAAAGCTAAAAGAAAATGGTGAAGTTGACAAGTATAAGGCGCGTCTAATAGCCAAGGGATATAAGCAAGAGTATAAGATTGATTATACAAAAGTTTTTGCTCCCGTTGCAAGACATGACACAATCAGATTGGTGGTTGCATTGGCGGCATAGAACTCTTGGTCTATTTACTAACTAGATGTCAAATCAGCGTTCTTGCATGGAAACTTAGAGGAAAATATATTAAGATCGGAAATGAGAAAACTCTCTATGGATTAAAACAAGCTCCACGAGCTTGGTATAGTCGCATTGAGGTTTATTTTTTTAAAGAAGGCGTTCACAAATGCTCATATGAGCACACACTCTTTGTTAAAATTGGAGATAAGGAAAAACTGCTCACTGTCTGCTTATATGTAGATGATCTTATATTTACTGGAACTGATGATGTCATGTTTTAAGAATTCAAGAAATCTATGATGGTCGAATTTGAAATGTCTGATCTTGGTATGATGCATTACTTCCTTGGCATAGAAGTAGTGCAATCAGCTAATGAAATCTTTATTTCCCAAAAGAAGTATGTGCAAGAAATTTTGGACAGGTTTCAAATGAAGGATTGCAATCCTGTAAGCACTCTAACTTAGTTTGATTTGAAGCTAAACAAGGATCATGAAGGGAAGAAGGTGGACAGTACAATTTATAAGCAAATTGTTGGCAGTTTGATGTATTTAACTACGACAACCAGACATAATGTATCCTGTGAGTTTAATAAGTAGATACATAGCCGGAAATACATTTGTTAGCTGCCAAGAGAATCCTTTGTTACTTGTAAGGAACTAAAGATTTTGGATTATTCTACAAGAAAGGTGAAAAGTTAGAGTTGTTTGGGTTTACTGACAGCGATTATGTAGGAGATCAAGGTAATAGAAAAAACATTTCAGGCTATGTATTTATGTTGGGCACAGCGGTCGTATCATGGTCTTCTAAGAAGCAACCAATTGTCTCCGTGTCAACTACAGAAGCTGAATTTATTGCTGCAACTGCTTGTGCTTGTCAAGATATCTACTTGAGAAGAATTCTTGAAGAGTTTCAGTTCAAACAAGTTAAAGCTACTACAGTTTTTTGTGATAACAATTCAACTATCAAACTCTCTAAAAATTCTGTGCTACATGGCAGAAGCAAACATATCGATGTAAAGTATTATATTTTATGAGATTTCAACAATGATGGAACAATCAAACTGGTTTATTGTCGAAGTGAAGATCAAGTTGCAAATATACAGACCAAGCTTCTCAAGTTGGCTACATTTGTGAGGTTGCGTGGTCTACTTGGAGTTTGTTCACGTGCTGTTGTTGTTTTCTTTTAAATTGATCTCTGCAGACTTTAGTTTAAGGGAGGGTGTTAAGATTTACATGTGATAAATATTTGTCTGAGTCATTAGTTTTGTCCAAGTCATTAGTTTGTCCGAGTCTTTTGCTTTGGGTGATCAAGTCGTGGATTAGTGAAGTTGAAATAGTTTGATGTAAAGTCTATTTATAGACTCGTTTTTGTTATCAATAGTAAGGTGGTTTTTCATTCTAACACGTCGTGCTTTTCCTTTGCCATTGTATAAGTGGTATCAGAATTTACATCACCTTGAGCTGGAACTTTGAGCTGAAACAATGTGTTGGAATAAAAAACCACCTTACTATTGATAACAAAAACGAGCCTATAAATAAGCTAAACATCATACCATTTCAACTTCACTAATCCACAACTCGATCACCCAAAGCAAAAGACTCGGACAAACACTTATCACATGTAAATCTTAACACCCTCCCTTAAACTGAAGTCTGCAGAGATCAGTTTAAAAGAAAACAATAGCAGCACGTGAACAAACTCCAAGTAGACCACGCAACCTCACAATTGTAGCCAACTTGAGAGGCTTGGTTTGTATATCTACAATTTGATCTTCACTTCGACAATAAACCAGTTTGATTGTTCCATCATTGCTGAGATCTCTTAAAAAATAATACTTCACATCGATATGTTTGCTTCTGTCGTGTAGCATAGGATTCTTAGAGAGTTTGATTGCTGAATTGTTATCACAAAAAGCTATAGTAGCTTCAATTTGTTTGAACTGAAGCTCTTCAAGAATTCTTCTCAACCAGATAGCTTGATAAGCACAAGCAGTTGCAGTAATAAATTCAGCTTTTGTAGTTGACAAGGAGACAATTGGTTGCTTCTTAGAAGACCATGATACGACTCCTGTGCCCAACATAAATACATAGCCTAAAGTGCTCTTTCTATCATCTTGATCTCTTGCATAATCGTTGTCAGTAAACCTGAACAACTCTAACTTTTCACCCTTCTTGTAGAATAACCCTAAAATCTTTAGTTCCTTGCAAGTAACGAAGGATTCTCTTGGCAGCTAACAAATGTATTTCTGTTGGATTTTTCATGTATCTACTTATTAAACTCACAGGATATATTATGTCTGACTGTCGTAGTTAAATACATCAAGCTGCTAACAATTTGCTTATAAATTGTACTGTCCACCTTCTTCCCTTCATGATCCTTGTTTAGCTTCAAACCAAACTCAGTTGGAGTGTTTGAAGGATTGCAATCCTTCATTTGAAATCTGTCCAAAATTTCTTGCACATACTTCTTTTGGGAAATAAAGATTCCATTAGCTGATTGCACTACTTCTATGCCAAGGAAGTAATGCATCATACCATGATCAGACATTTCAAATTCGACCATCATAGATTTCTTGAATTCTTGAAACATGATATCATCGGTTCCAATAAATATAAGATCATCTACATATATGCAGATAATGAGCAGTTTTCTCTTATCTCCAATTTTAACAAAGAGTGTGTGCTCATATGGATATTTGTGAAAGTCTTCTTTTAAAAAATAAGCCTCAATGCGACTATACCAAGCTCGTGGAGTTTGTTTTAATCCCTAGAGAGCTTTCTTTAATCTATATACTTTATGCTCATTTCCGATCTTATATGACAAAGGGGTTGTTCTACAAATACCTGTTCCTCTAGTTTTTCATGCAAGAACGTCAATTTGACATCTAGTTGGAAAATAGACAACGAATTTTGTGCCGCCAATGCAACCACCAATCTGATTATGTCTTGTCTTGCAATGGGAGTAAAAACTTCTGTATAATTAATCTCATACTCTTGCTTATATTCCTTAGCTACTAGACGCGTCTTATGCTTGTCAACTTCACCATTTTCGTTTAGTTTTATTTTGAAGATCCACTTTACACCAATAGTTTTGTGCCCTTTCGGAAGATCAATCAACTCCCAAGTATCGTTTCTTTTAATGACTTTAATTTCATTATCCATCGCCTTACGCCATTTTGCATCTTTGACGACAGTTTCAAATGTTGTAGGATCACAATCTGAAAATAAAGCAAAATAAGTGATTGGATCTTTAATTTTTGTTACCTCATGGTCTTCCATCCATGCAGGCCTTCTTCGAATCCGACGAAGAGATTGAGCTGCTATATCAGTAGCTTCTACTACTGTATCAGTAGCTTTTGCTATTGTTGTCAAAATTTCAACAGTTGTTGGACTAGCTTCTGATAAATTTTCAGGCATAAGAACTGCTAATGTTGGCTCTCTTTTAGAATCACTGTCAAAAAGAACTTGAGTAGGTTGCTGCCTATTCCAATCTCAATTGTTTTCCTCTTCAAAGATAACATTTCGGCTGGTCACAATTTTCTTAGTTTGTGGATTAAACAATTTATACGTTTTGGATACTTCACAAACACCGAGAAAGACACCTTTCCTCCTTATCATCAAGTTTCGTCCTTTTCTCATCCGGGATGTGTGCATAAGTGATGTAATGTGTTTTTGGGATGTTTTATTTATATAATTTTCCCTTATTTGTTGTCACTCACACCCATCAAAATTAATTATTTATTTATTACCAAACCCCTAACTATCGTTTTAAATAGTATAGTGAGGTCCGGGTCGTCTCTCTTGGACTCAATGACAGGAAATTTTATCCTAGACTCATGGTGTGGGGTTTTTATTATGTTTTATTCAATCCTATTTACAAACTCCATTTATTGATAATTAAATCAAAAGAATCCCAAGTGTACATTTCTAATTCCAAGGTTAATCCTAATTCATATAAATACTACTTTACAAAAGCAAGAATCATTCAACAACAACAACATTGTATACAACAACATAAAATTGCACAACAAATTGTTTCATTACAACAAGAATAATTTAGTACATGAATTACATTCATTAACACTCATTCAACATACAACATACAATATATAGCATACAACATGAATTTCATGCACACAACATAGAACAATACACAACCTACACACTAAATCATTATACAATTTGTTACACTTTCCATGGATCATTTTATTAACACAAAATTAACATACATACAACATGTATCCCATATACAAACACATGAACAACTAGGTTGCAATAACATACAACAATTCCCCATCTACAATTCTTCATTCACAAGTTCTATTCAAATCTACAACTCAACACAACATCATATTGTACAACCAATACATTTAATACAACTTCATCATGTTCAACAAACTCTGACCACAACTTACCAATCTATTTTTTGGTAACACTCAGTTCAATAAACAATATGAGTTCCACTCATGATCACAAGTTCAACATACAACTACACAATAATATCAGCAACACAACCTCATTGCTAACAAAGCCTAACTTCCATTATCCAAACCTCATACTTTGCACCAAGAACAAATCCATCAGCATTCAAGTTCAAACCATCCATACAACAAGAACAAACAGAAGAAAAGAACAACAATTTAGAGGTTTTTGATTCATTCATGCTAACCACAGAAAACCAAATTAACATCAGAAGTTATGTTAGAGATTAATGTTAGAATTAAGGTTAGGATTAAGGTTAGGGATTAGGGTTATAATCAAAGTTAGGTATTCGATTAGGAATTAAAACATATTTACAGTATTTACAGTGTTTCATGGGGTTTTGATTCAAGTTAACAAAACAGAACAGAAAGAAAGAAAAACAAGAGCAAGTAAAATTCAATAGAATTGAATCAAATATCAAGCTAGGATTTAGAGTTTGATTCCCTGATTCATCACCAAGTGAAACCAGCAATCGGAGGAAACCTTGCGCCGATGGAAGTGAATCTCGCCGAGGTGTTTATCGGGAGAGACGGTCGGAGCAGACGAAGCTTAGAATCCTCGCCCGCAGCTCTTTTCCCTGCTACAATTTGCCTCTAGGGATCAGAAACCACGAATGAAAACCCTTACTTGCCCTTTCCGGTGACGGCAGAGAACGAAGCCATCCGAGGTGCTCAGCTACAACCGCAGACCAAGCCCGGCATGGAGTCCCAGCTACAACTGCAGACTAGGTCCGGTTACCTATCAGAGCTTCTGTGGTGGTGGAGGAGGGGTTGTCACCGGCCGTCCGTAGCTGGGCACTCCGCTCACAGCCACGGAGAACGAAGCGACAGGGGATGGGCGGATGGTCGGCGACGAAGAAACCTTCGAGCTGCCGGCCGCTTGGCTCTTATCAGGAAATCGAGGGAAGAGGCGGATGAAGTGGAGTGGAGGAGGCTCGGCGGCGACGAAACAGGGGAAGAATAGGGGAAAAAATCGCGATGAGGAGGAAGCTACAGCGACCCTAGCTCGCGAGCCTCTAATTCGCCTGTGAACCGATGAAGACTTTAAACCTCACGATTAAACCGGGAGCCGCTTGAACCGAAATCTGATTGAACCGGCTTTATTGGGTTCAACCGGCATAAGTGGACTGATTGAGCCCATTTTAAAGGGTTGGGCTGTATTTGGGCTTGTTGGATTTGGGTTGTATTGGGCTGAACTCATTGAAACCAATTTGAATTTTAACCCCTTTTAAACTTGGTTGAGCCACATAGGAATCTGATTTGAACCCGAACTCAAACCAAATTGATTTTTCTCTAATTTTGAACCTGGTTGAGTCAATTAGAATCGAATTTGAGTCCAACTCAACCAGGATTGATTTTCCTTGCAATTGAGCCCTCCAATTATTTTCTATCTTCATTCTAATTCCTGCCAAAAATCAAATACAATAAATTAATACCCAAAAATACCTTAAATTAATGAAAAATAGAATAAGCATTAAAAATTCATCCAGATAAAGAATCAGCCCAAAAACCCTATTTATATCAGAAATATGATCAAACCGATCCAAAATAATCCTAATTTACCCGGTCAAATAGCTAGTTATCAATTGGTTGTGTCAATGCTACCATCAATGCATCTTATCCTACGGTCCCTCGGATGCTCAATTGATTCATTCTTCGATTTCTATAGATCTCAAGCCATTGAGCTGCCAAGTTAGTCATGGCAAGTCATTCTTCAAAGTTACTCCAACACCACCTCAGTTTTTTTTCTTGTGGTCCATCGGTCACCTCATGCGACCATCTTCGATCACTTTAGACCTCCTAGTCATTGAGCATGTCGCCTTAGCTATCCCAAGTCATAATCAACCTCATCATGTCATGAGCTCTCAAGGCTCCACGTGGGTTCCTGCAAGTCCCTACACATTCAAACACATATCAAATCAAGAGGCAATATCTAACTTAAATCCTTTGCTCAAACACTAAATCTAAAGTTATTTTCGACCATTTAGGGCATAACTGCACTAACAGTCTCCTCCTTTTGGATATTTGAAAATCCATTTAAGTTAGGGAACCCAATGAATGCAAATGAAATGCATACCTTACAAATGAATCCTAAACCTAGGCTCCCTTTTCATCTAAGCTTCCTAGAGTTTTGAATTATAAACTCATCATTAGAAGAGAACAAAATTCAACCTTTTTTCTCTTCTCCCCCTAATTTAAAATCAGGTTCCTCCTAATCCCAAACATAGGAGAACGTCCCTCGAGAAGATATGATTTCTCACATAAAACTTCTCTCTCTTCCCCTTTTAACACATTAAAAAGATGCACCAGCCATCTTCTAATAATTGATTTTATGCATCTATATTCAAAGTCCCTCAATGGATCGCTATCATGAATATCAAATTTCTTAGATCGTTCCACAAGATAAATGTGCCAATTCAACCTTTCAACATCGTTTAGTTGATTTCCACTGTGTTTCAATGACTAAATACAATCTTAGTTGAATCAATACTATTTCTAGTCAACTAGTGATACTTGGCATAGTTGACTCACCGCTTGAAACAATCAATCATGCCAATTTTTGAAATTCATCAGAAATTTTATAAACCTTCGAAAATTTATAAATTTTGCATAAAGCCCTATCTAACTATATTTATTTTGGAAAAATGTTTTTTTCAAAAATCCTTTCTATTCTCAAGATATATACAATAATAACAATCAAGTCTTTTCCCATTAAGTGGGGTTGACCATATGGATCCTTCTATACTATTAGGCTTTATCCTCTACTATATCATCATTTATATTTAAATAAAATTTAATTTATTTTATTGTATTATTATTGACCAAATCTTTTTTAGTCTTTCTCTTCCTCGTTTGATGTGCACATTTGTTATAGTTTCACATCACCTAACTGGATTATTTATTGGTCATCTATATACATGTTCGTATCATTTTAAATGTGTTTCTTGGAATTTTTCCTCAAAGTGACTTTTTCTCTAATATTTTTATTTCTTAACTATCCATCCTTATATGTTTGTACATCCACCTTAGTATCCTCATCTTCTGTTTATATACTCGAGTCATGACTCAATATTTAGTTTCATATAACATAGCAGGTCTAATCGCCATTTTCTAAAACTTTCTTTTAAGTTTTAGAAGTATTTTACAATCACAAAAACACCTGACGCACTCTATTTCAACTATTTTGCTTGTTCTCAATCCCTCTATCCTTTTGCAAAAATGATCTTAAATATTTAAAGCTCTCAGTTACAGACAACTCGTCATCTCCTATTTAACAATTATTTCAATATGTCTAATATTATTAAATTTAAATTCTATATATTTTGTTTTTATTCTACTAAGTTTAAAATCTTTCACTTTTAGTATTTCCCGCCAAGATTCGAGTTTAACATTTACTCATTCACATGTCTCATCTACTAAAATAATATTATTTGTAAACAATAAAAACCACGGTACCATATTTTTGATGTGTCTAGTGAGTTTGCCCATGATTGGTGTAAAAAGATAGATATTTAGAGTTGATATTTGATGTAACTTTATCTTTATGGAAACGCTTCGGTTAATCCACTTGAAGTCTTCACTTTTATCATCCCAAGCTATATATTTCCCAAAATTAACTAAATGGTTTTAATAAACTTTGACCTAAACTTCTAGTTTGGTATTCCGGATAATTTCTTTGGCACCCATGCATCAGTTTATTTGGCATCCCATACAATTTAAATCCAATTTCATGCTTCTTAAACTCTTGAACATTTCTCATATGTTCTTTGCATGAAATATTCTCCCAATCCCGATGTATCAATTTCTTAGGCTTAGCCTACTCATCCCCAAGCATCCTATGGATCCTTTAGTATCACATGCATCCCTTCCTTGGGATTTAAAGACCATGGGTTCCAATTTGGCTCGTGAAGATCTCCCTATAGCTTCTATCTCTAGTCACCTTTCTATGCCTAAATGCCTTATTGTCATTTCTTAACCTAGATTGTCCGTCTGTTCCATAATCATATCACCCTAGCTAAGTGATGATGATCTTTATCCCAATCCCGATCTATTATTCTTAGGCCTTTACCTAAATAGAATCACACCTTGATCTAGGCCCATTAGGAAACCTTTCAAGGGTCTTTTTCAAATCTTCATGCTTTGCCCTCAAATTTTGATTTTCCAATTCTATTTTCGTTATCCTAGAATTGTTTTATCCCGCTTAGACATGTCTATTTTTAGACATGTGCCTTCCCTTCTTGAGTTGCATGCCTAGATTTCTCTCTACTTTCCTAACATTAGAAAAAGTATTCCTATCATGAAATGTTCTCCTAGAGTTATCATGAGATTTAACGCTAGTCCTATCATTGATATCTAAAGTCATAGTTATGCATAGGTAAATGAACATAATTATTAAGCCTATGCATGGAAGAATTTAAAATTTAAAATTTAAATTCAATTTAGAAGATAGCTTCTCCTTTACCTTTGGAGCTCCCCCTCGATTTGAGCTTCTAATCTTCTTCCATTCATTCTTTGGCTTCTTCTCTGTTTCCACTTTCCCCTTTGGGCACTTGATGTGGTAATGGTTTCTCTCCCAACATGTGAAGCAAATAATGTGGTTCTTTTTTA
>JBBMKF010434595.1:0-13652 GCA_037834155.1 Curcuma caesia
GAATAACTATTCTATTCCCTATGATTTTCCATGGAATTATCAATCCTATGTCTGGCTGCGAAAGTGACCTTGAAATACCTATTCCTTTGGAATAGTTGTTCTAAATTCATAAGAAATGGCTATTCTTACTAGCAATGACTGTTCCTTATTATTGTATCCTTCAAATAATACATTTTATTGGCTTGATCAGATACATAGGGCCAACAAAAACGGGTGGGGAGCTATCGGGTGGACCAAAGAGATCAATGGTCGGACCTGTCAGGTGGGCAGGAAGGATTAGTTGGGTCCAATGAACAGGTCAGACTCTTCTCGTGGAACAGATCAGTCGAGGCCAGAAGGACGTGCTAGATCAGGTGGTCGAAGGGATTTGTTGTGTCTAGTGAGTTGGAGGGACTAATTGGGCTAATTGAGCCAGGTATGCAAGTCAAATTGGGTAGTTGGTTGAACTAATAAGAGAGCCAAGCAGGCTACTAGTTGGGCAGGCTAGGGAAGTTGCTCTAGCCGGTCAATCAAAGTGAGTCGGTCGGGTCGGGTCAGACAAATCGTATTCACAATAAGTCTGGTAGATTAGTTGGATTGGTTAGGAAGGTGAGCTTGGAAGTGCCACTCAGGGCAGTTGGGCAAGATGGGTTGATTTACCAATTGAGTTGGTTGTGAGTAGTCAGGCTAGTCAGGCCGAACTGACCAATCAGGCTGGTCAGACTGGATGAGGTTATCAAAATGTCTGATTGGTCAGATCGAACTGTCTGGCTGACCAGATTGTGGGAGAAGACGAGTTAAGCAAAATTTTTATCTAGCATATCTTTGTCACTCATTACAATATTCCTGCCTAGTAATCGGATCCATTACAGTAACAAAATTAAAGGATGCCCAAGCCTTTTTCAGTTCTTTTTTCTATTTTATTCCCAGGAATAACCATTGTACTCCTTGTCTAATTTTGTTTAATGAACCAAATGCACCACAAAAGTGTAGTATTGAACATACGGAAAACATATAAATTGAATGATGGATCGAATAGGCCGGTTGCCAGCTCTAAGCCTTTGTATAATGGGTAGTTGTTCCACCAGTTTATAATTACATCTTGGAGTTTTACAATCGTCAGTTTGAAAGGTTCCATATGTATGAAGAAATATGATTTCTTTTTTCCCCTGATGAAGAAATTTGAAAGTCGTCACGTTGGTTCGCTTTTATACTTCTCATGAAGCACCTGGATTGTAGGTATTCTTGCCTGTCTAGATGGATACATGAATATCGCAATGGAACAAACAGAGGAGTATGTCAATGGCCAGCTGAAAAACAAGTATGGTGATGCATTTATCAGGGGAAATAATGGTACATCCGAGGATCTACATTTCCTCTATCTGATTTTGCTGGTGTGCTTTACCTGACCTCGTTCCGTCGTTCGCGTTCTTAATGCAGTTCTATACATAAGCACTACAAAACGGACACTCGCCGAAGGTGCTTGACGGTTCTCCACAACCTGACTGTGTCTTCTCGATCCATGGCCCGAGCTGATCTTTGTTGTTTCTGGAGGATTAAATGTTTGAAGAATTTTTAAGTTAATTATAAAAGATATTTGATGGACTGCATGCTACGTTCGGTTATTATTCTTCGATCATATTATTCCTTTGTTAGAAATTTGGCACATTAGTTTGGATAAAATGGGCATCACCATGAAAATTGTATTTCTTTTTTTATTTTTATTTTTACAAATTAGATAAAGAGATCCTGCCGTGAATCGCAATATTACATTTTCAAGCGTACTGGAATCGGTTTGAGCACCATAGAATTAGTCTTCATCCATCAAGAACACCCACTCAGGTACGCAATCGAACAACCTGATCGAGAAGATAAAAAGGATGCCTGATTGATTGAAGAGCCGGGCGAATCACTTCATTGGGCACGGATTCATGGTGGGGATCGGTCTTCCCGTCGGTGATCGAAGGGGCGCTCTCTCCCCTGGCGTCTCCTATGCCTTCCCCGCCTCGACCTCCTCCCTCGCCGCCGGCCGCAACCCTCGGCCTATCTCTTCCCTCTGCGTCGCGCAGGTCCCCTCCTCATTCCTTGTTCTCGGTTTTTGTCGCTGCTTGCTGTTCTCGCTCTGGACTGTAGCTTGAGGATCTCCTGCCCCCTTTTGGACTATATTTATTCTGCTACACGATCCTCGTTCGCGCGGCTTATGTTAAAATCGTGGATTTGCCCGCTTGCTTAGTTACATGCATATATGAGCAAGATACATGTTGCGAGTCATACCATTCTTTTGCCAAATTTTGAAAGAGAACACATTTTCGACAGAATTTTGCTGTAGTTTTTTCCATTGTCCTAACAAGATTTAACAAGGGATCTAAGCAATTCGACCATTTTTTGGTATATCTATCGTACTTACTGCTTTTCCTGCCACTGTGATAATCTAAGTTCACCTATTGATCTTCTTTTTTTTTTTTGCGCCACAGAAGTTTATTTCTTGTTCAAATTCTTACTGCACTTTAATTGTTTGGGTACTTTTACCTAATTCCAAATAATGATTATCGTACCATGACTTTCAGGATTTTGCCCGCAGTCGTATGATTGAATCTCATAATTTTGATATCTCTTGCATTGCAAAGAAAAGATGCTCAGGTGTTAGTCTTAGTAGGTGAGGTTACTTGTTGGAAATATCCAATCATTCTGTTGTAAGAAATTGAGCATTTATTACTATTACATCCTTACCATATATGGCAAGCGTGACATGAAAACTAAGAGAGATTTTAAAATTATTTTATTATGAAAATGCATGGAATTTTGAGATAACAGGGAAGTTGTGTTATTTTGCTTTCAGATTGGTTAATTCATGATTTTCCCCTCAATTTCTCTTTAAAAGCATATGCAATCAGATTTACAATGCTTTTATTGTCATAATAGTTCGCAATCTGTACTTTGTTAGTTGATATACATATGTGAGGAAAAATGGATCCTTGGAAGAACAAATAAATGGTCACTTGCTGTGATTTTGAAGGACCTATAATACATCAATCTTGTGATGACAGTCATCAATTTAATTTCTGATTGAAAATATAATGTTGTCTTTTAAGAAGTAACTGAAGGGTGCAACACTCTGAAGTTTAAGTGAATTTTGTCTATGAAGCATATGATCCTCACTATATTAACACAAACTCCAACATCTGACTCATTTGGTTTTGACTAGAAGGTTGGGTATTTGTCTGAAGGATTGATCAACCAAACCATTGAGAAACACAGAAAATTTCCAACACTTGATGCAGATTCATCATTCATATAAAATGCACAGCTTATTCAATTCATGTTAACTGAATTGACCATTCCCATTTTGGAGCCTTGTTAATTTAAATTTGAATGTGGTCACTTTAGAGTGCCTTGAATTATTGGGTTATGTTGATTAGTCATTAGTCATAATACAAGGTTAAAGTTAATTATCTACTTGACCCATCCTCCTCTATCTGACAACCTCTATCTGAAACCCTTTTGAATAACATACACATCAAGAATGAAAAAGAGAAAAACCCTACAGACACAAGAGAATTTGTTCCATACTGAATGGAAAATATCTGCGTGACCTTGAATGTGTGGATTATGAAATTTTTCACAGGAACAGTTAATCGAATGCTTGTCTCTAGGTATTAACAGGAATTCAATACTAGAAGTAAATGTGCAGGTTGCAGCATCAGAGTCCATTGATCAAAAGAAGTACCATCTGTTATGCAGAAGGAACTGGAAACAGGCCAGAGCCTCCTAGAAATAATTCCACTACTGACATTCAGCTCTACTCTCAAATTGAAAGGTATACTTACTTGCTGCTTCTTTCTACCCTTTCACAGTCAACTGTTCTATTCTTTTACCAGTTGTTCATGCAATGCTGGGGTTACTATGGCAAAAGCATATCTACTACCTAGTTTTCAACGACAAACATATTGTACTTCGATCTTTTGAAAACTTATGCGACACAATGGGATTCCTGAAGCAACAAATAGCGACTAAAAAGAGAACATTGTACTTCTGAATTTAGCATAGCTAGCTGGTGGCATCCTTACCTAGGAAAAGATGCAGTGTCCTACCTTGAGTAGGTGAATGAGATTTTTGTAATCTAGACATTAGGGGGGAAAAATCTGGACAGAAGTTTTCTATTCTAATAGGTCTTGGGTTGTGACATGGGTTTGTTTGATTAGTCAATCATAGGGAATTTGTCTAGTTCTCTATCTGATTCCATTAATCCATTAATACTGTATTCACTCATCACTCTGTCATTACTTTTTGGGCGCAACTCTAAAGAAACAAGCTCTTTCAGTTTTGCTGTGGTTTAAGTTGTTTGACCAAACTTGGGTTGAGGTTTAGAATATTGTACCATGCCAAGTGGCATTACCTGCCATATTTACTAATCCAAGCAAAGAATGAGGTTTGGAATGATGAACCCCTTTCAGGCTGCAGTGACATTTTTTTAAAGAAAAACCTTCATTTGAACAGATCTTATAAACTAATTTATGATTCCTTAATTAATCATAATTTTCAGTTCCTGAGTTGGATTTTGTACAGGGTTGTTAAATAGTCTAAAAAAATTCATTCTTTCTTTAATTACTTTATAATCATCAAAATTGTGATGTTATTACTAAGGTTGCAATTTTAATCTTTTTAGTTTTGTGTCGTTTTTCTTTTTGACTTGATGTTAAACATAGCAATTTATGATCTATTGTGCTCATGCAGATTAATCACTGAGACAGCTAGGCAGTCACAAGAAGCTTGGGGTGGTTCTGGAGACTGGAGGGAGATCGAGGTCTTCCATTTAATATATGAATATCTAATGTGCACAACTTTGTTCATTTTAGACAAGCGATTAGGCGAAATTATTTAGATTTTTTATTAGACCCGGCAACTAGGCATAAGCATCCATAAATTGGGTCATTTATGGGAATTTCCTCAAAAATTGAAATCAAATCAAATCAAATCATTGACAATGTAGACCGGGGAGTTCACCTTTTGCTAGTATGCTCTTTGGAAATTTTAAATTAATTATATTATTATATGGAAAAGTTGTTGCCGTGTGATCTGGTGGTTACAGATTCAAGTTACAGAAACAACCTCTTGCAATACAAGGTAAGGTTGCGTACAATAGACCGATTATGGTTTGACCCTTTTCCGGGATCCCGTATTGATAGGAACTTCGAGCATCGGCCTGTCTTTTTTATTATTATTATTGTATGGGAAAGCAACTGAATATTCAATCATGTTTTTTCTTAAATATTCAGTATTGACAAGAGTACTTTGTTGTTCTTCATTGAGATTGCTTCCTGATATGGCAAAGTCAAACAAGTGTCTGCCCACATGTTCCAAGCTGTTATGACTGCGTTATTTATATGAGGACAATCAACTTGTCTGAAAGCTACTAACTCTATTTTAATGTGTATTGTCAGCTGAGAATGCCAACATTCGAAGTTCCTTATTTGATATTTTACTTTGTTTTTCTTTTTGTCTCTTTGTTTTAAATTAATGTCCAAATCATTTAAATGAAAAATAATTTAAAGAAACCACCACAATGATGTTTCAAGTGGAAAAACTTTCTTTCCTTTTATGGTAAACTTGCATACTGTCACCAGGTCCAAGAAATCTAGAAAGTCTTCGTTTTGGTTTCAATTTATCCAAACAGAATTTGTCAGTGTTTGTACTCATATTTTGTTTTTTTTTCTTGTTTAATTTCAGGGAGCATGGGTGCTTAGACCTAAAAATAGAAGCCCAACAGCTGTTGTTCATTTTGTGGGTGGTATTTTTGTTGGAGCTGCTCCACAGCTTACATACCGCCTTTTTCTTGAGCGTCTCTCTAAAGAGTAAGTAGACATTTTTATTCATTTGGATTAGCTTCAAACCTTCATAACTGACATAGCAATTGACTTTTGCCAGTATCTTGTTTTAAAGGTTTAGCATTGGTTATCTCATTATTAGTGATCTATGTTGTTTTCTTCAGTTTTTGGGATATACCATCTAGCAATGCTGTATGTAAGGTTAATTATTTTACCATAGACCATCAGCTAAGATCATGAAACATTTTTATCTGAATCCTTATTGCTATAGTGATTTCTTGTACATGATGTATCTTCTGAAAGACCTTGTCATTTACAGGAACTTGTTGTATTGGCTTGGTAGTAGCTGTTTGCACCTTGTAATACTGTGTTTCTTTAAGCATATATCTGCTTTTCAGTGAAAACTATGTTTCAGGAATCACGATTCTTCCTCTTTCAAATTTTCAGACTTGTGGTAGTTCAATATATTTTTGGTTACTATCAGTTTGTTCTTATTCATAAGTTGGCTATATTTTCCATCAGTTGGCTCTGTATCATTCTATTTGTGCACTAAACTTATTATTTTTTCTTTGGGCATTATTTAGTTAAAGCTATTTTCATGATTTAGGGGGGCGTTGGTGATTGCAACACCTTTTGCTAGCGGTTTTGATCACTTTTTGATTGCAGATGAAGTTCAATTTAAGTTTGACAGATGCTTAAGATTCTTACAGGACAGTGTGAGTTGATTGTCTACTGCTTATTTTCCATAAAAGGAAAAAAATCAACCTTTTTGCTACATGGCAGGTGAATGACCTTCCAACATTTGGTATTGGCCATTCTTTAGGATCTGTAATCCATCTTCTCATTGGTAGTTTCTTGTCTCTTCTCTCTCTTTATACAGACATAGTTGTTACATGCATATGTAGATGCACTAAATTAAAACACAATTATTTCTTAGTCTATGTATCTTCGTCCTTAACAAGTTATTGATATGCAAGGTTCAAGATATGCTGTTCAAAGATGCGGGAATATATTGATGGCTTTCAACAACAAGGTGATACTTTCATGCATGTGTATAACTAAATGTGGATTTAACTTTAAATGTAGATATTCTGAGCTTTATGTTTGGAAATATATGTCCTTCGGGCAATGGTGTAGCGGCAAGGTACTCAGTGGGTTACTCAAACACTCACGGTTTGAATCCTAGCTACGGTGCACTACAGAGCATTTTTTTTCTAGTGGGATGAAAAATCTGAGACGTTGGCTACTCGCCTAGTTTCATGGATTGAGACAAATTACCTATTGCAAATTGAATCCACATCTGTGTATTTTATAACATTTATCTTTTTCCCTTTTCCTCCTCTCCGTCTCCTCCTATTCATTCACCCCAGTGAACAGACTAAGTGCTTTGATAATATTACAACTAAAATTTCTTTGTGAAAAATGAATCTTTGTCACCTAGCTGTAGATCTTGTATTTTATGCTTTTAGTAAAATTTGGGCCTTGTCTTGCTTGGGTTCTCAAAACTTTGATCACGGTTGCTGGCTGATTTTCTCAATCATGAGTTTGTCCAAGACAAAGATCAGAGATTTATGCCAAATTAAATAGATATAAGAGGAAGGGAAGAGACAGAAAAGAAACTATTATTTCTAAAGAAAGACACAGAAGATGAAGTATACTGCATCAGAATTAATATGGAGTTTCCATGAGTTAAATTATTAAGGTGCTATGGGAATGTCAAAAGGCAGTAGTGTAATTATGTTGAATGCTACCTGATGCCTAAGTATATTTGTTGTATGAATCTTGTGTTACAAACTAGTTGCTTTTACATGCCAAGAGAAATTATTCTGATATAGGAGATCAATTCATGTATCATGCATATATGTAACTAGATATCATGCTTTACATATGTTGAAGTGAGAAGTCATGATTCTACCCTTCAATTGAATCAAAATGATATGTTAAAGGTGATTCTGTTTTCTTTCTTTTTACAGGAAGCAAGCTTGGCTGTTCCCTTATTCTCTCCAGTCATTGTGCCAGTGGCTCAAAGTTTTGGTCCTCTTCTATCTCAACTCACATCATCTCCATCACTTCGTCGTGGTGTGAGTATACATATTTCCTTTCTGATGCTGCAGATAGTTTCTTACCTTTGTAATTGATTTTGGATATGCATTGTTAGCATCTAAATATTTATAGCTATGAAATTCACAGCCTATAAAACTCAATTTATCATAAAACAAGGATTATCACTTGCCAGAATAACAGAATTAAATGTTATGCTCTAGATGTATATCTACAAATGTAGATTGGTTACATTAAAGATTTATGCAGATGTTTGTCGGATGTATTTTTTGGTATTTCCCAGTTAGGTGAGCAGAAAATGTTGATCACCAGTTAAATAATTTTAGCAAAACGAATGCATTGTCAAAACTCTTATTTTCCTATCTTATGCTCCATGGTACCTCAGGGGACCATTTATCATCTTTCAAACATAAATATCAGATGAAGTTGAGCATCTTGTACATTTTTCTGAGCATCTGCACCATAAAGCTGTTTATCACTTTAGCCACCTGAGGATTTTACTTTTCATAAGCAGGTTAGCTGTTGAGGGATACATCAGAAGTTGGCATATCAGACTGCATCTGAATTCTGAAGATAGGTTATTTTGTGGTCTCGGCCACTTGGAAAACCTATCCTTAGAATTTGTCATGAAGTCAAAAGTTCTTGAACTTTCTTTAAAATTTTGCTATTTCTGTAGATTTAGATAGAAAATTAGGACAAGCTTGATATTCTTGAGATCTGTTTTTCTCTGGAGTTGAAATTCACCTATCAGTTTAGGATTCTCTCAAATCTCCAATAAAGAACCCAAGTAGGATCTGGTTGCAATTTAAATGTGTTGTAATCTGGTGGTGGATCTTACTATCCAGTCTTCAAATGAGCGGAGCTTCATGGAGTTTGATTCCTAAATGCCTTTTTGAGCTCAGCTCAATATTTCAACAGGGCAAGTTTTAGCTGTATTTTTAGGAATAAACTTGTGAGCAAACTCATTTGTAGCTCTTGATTAGAGTCGTTTGCCTAATTTCATCTTTATGTCTAAGCAAGGTTTCACAGAGATGTCTAAAGAAGGTGTTGTAGTGCTATTTTGATGGTATCAGAATAGAGTTAAAGCATAATGTGGTACAAGCTCCATATTAGATTGAGTTCAAGCTCTGATACGTTTTAAATTTGAGCTCAAAGAAATTGAATTTTTTATTGTGGAATTATATTTGAGGTTTAGTTAGGCAATAATTTGATGAGTCGTGCAGCCAAGAATCTAAACAAGACCATTTTCTTCATTCTTTGTACATATCTTGGCATTCATATCTATGTATGAAATATTCTTCGAAGTTAATCTGGATATTGATCCGTGTATTATCTAAATCCTGGTACTCATTTAAATCATTTCTCAACCTGTTAACTGTATCTTTACAGTTACCTCGTTCCTGTAAGGCAAGTCATTAGCTCTGAAATAGTCAAGCAAACTTTCGGCCACTGCTTGAAGTTTTTTCCATTTCAATGCCAAGTATTATGCTATAAAATCTAATCGAGCTTAATAAATTTTAGGAAATATTGTCATCTTGTGTTCTGTCATTCTTCCATTGGGCTTATCATTTTGTTGTTGTTCAATGAATAGGCAGAAATGGCTATGAAGCAGCTCGAGAATATTAGTCCTCCAATTATGAAACAAGTATTGCCCTTAGTCGAGCAACTCCCTCCATTATATATGGATTTAGCTAATGGAAGAGAGGAATTCAGTCCAAAACCAGAGGAGACACGCAGATTGGTATGATACTTTTTACATCTTGAACTGTCTTTTGGTATTCATTTTGGCCAATCTCTCGATACTGTTTTTGCTTGTTCTTTCTTTTAGTAGATTGTGGGGTGTCTTAAGTAATAGATTGGACTCGTATACAAATATTCATAACCTGGTGCACAAAAGATGGGATTCACCCTGAAAAGAGTGTGGTAAACCAAAGCAATAGAGAAAACCCATATCCACTATCCAGTGCTAAGCAGTAAAAATGATATTCGACTCCGAAGGAATGGATAGCCTGAGAAGGAGAATAAGCTAGCCCAAGTGATCAACAAGAGATATTGAGCTGATTGATGTTGCTGTTTCGGATGTTGCAACTCACATCTCCAACCATGAACTTGTGAATCTAAAATCAGTGTCTCTAGAATACATAATAATTTCCATCAGAAGGCCATATAGTGGAATCTTCATCTACCATGGTAGAATGCACAAACACACAGAAGGATAAGCAAAGTATTGTGGATTTACACTAAATTAATGTGGTTCAGTGCCCACATCCACAGAGAGAATTCAAATTTATGTAATGTAATGAAAATTGGACAAATTGATACTCACACCTTGTACAAAAGAACTTTCAATCCTCTCTATACTTCTCTCTTAAACACCTGTGGAGAAAATGAGGCGCTTCTCGGACACTAAAAATTAGAATTCTCTTATCTGCAAGTGTCTTGGTTTTCACAACTTATATCTCCCCAAGGTATCCCCTATGCTATAGAATGCTCTATTTAGGATAAATTTATAGGCCTAGCCATCACTATGTAAAATCATACTGGAAATCATCCAAGTAACTCTAAAATAGAACTTATTAGGCACTTGGACCATAGCTGGATTGATTGGTCATAATATGTTGCATAACTCAATAAGTTTGTAGGATGCTTTATGTAGTAGATGAGGCTCACATACATATCTTCATAACTGTTGCACAAAAAAAAAGATGGGGTTCATAAATAGATCTTCAGGTTACATGTAAGGGTAAATTTGATTGTTTTTTGGAGAAAAAAAAAGTCTTTGATTGCTTCTACATTCTTTAGTTGGATATGCATGTCATTTTAGTTGCGTGAAACTTCTAGTTGACTAAGAGCCTCCTACCTAAAATTTATCTGGTCGATTGTTTTCTGAGCTTTTGCTCAATTCTAAAACAAGCAAAGGATCACGCCAACTAAGAACAGAGAATAATACGATGCCACTGTAACAAGTAATAAATGAGTTTTGTTAAATAATTGGTTGAAAGAAAATACAATCATATTACCTACGACTTCAGCATCTGTTTTTTTTTTTTTTTTGTCACCTATATCGATTTGTTCTTTATAGATTTTACACTTCATCAGTTAAATATTGACGGATCCAATTTGATACTCAGTTGCAGTTCCCTTCCAATTTTTGCAGATAAAATCATATTACGGTGTTTCAAGGAACCTCTTGATAAAGTTTGACAATGATACGATCGATGAAACTCCGACACTGGCGCAGTTACTGACCGGAGGATCTGCCATTAGCTCACAATTGGACATGTCGGTGCGATTACTGCCTGGAGATCATGGGCTCCCATTACAGCAGGTACAGACTACATGCCATTCTCATGATTTTACTTCGTTCAATCTAACACAATTCTATAGTTAGAAATAATTAGTCTGGCAATTCTTGCAAGCAGGTATTACATCTTGGTTGCTAATAGAACGCAACCTGAAAAAATTCAACCATGACGCCTTTTGGATTCATTCTTGTTACTGCAATCACTTGCTGATAGATCTATCATTTGCAGATTCTCCCCGATATCCCACCTGCTATGGCAGATGCTGTAAACCGTGGAGGCGAGATTCTATCAAACTTAACAGTAGGAACACCGTGGGAAGCTGTTGCAAGAGAAGTAAGCAATACATTGGGCACAGACTCAGGGATCGTAAGGGCACAAATATCTAAAGATGTCGATAAGCTCGTCGATACAATTTCATCGTGGATGGCTTCAAACTCAGGCCCAAGACTTCTTCAATCATGAAGCATATTCCTAACCAAATTGTAGCAGAAGAAAGCAAACTATGATACCTTCTAAAGCATGCTTAAGTTTGTTATAGGGGGAGAAAAAATCAAAATAGATCTTCCTAGGTAGTCGCAACCTGTGTATTTTTAACTTATGTAATTAATAAGTATAGGTCCTTGATATTAATATTAATAGTATTTACATTTCTATCAACACTTTTTTCAAATTGATTTGGACATTCTGTGGAAATTCAATGTCATTTTAAAGATTTGTGTAGTAAATTTGCTACTTTAGCATTGAAATTAAGAATAATTTCATTGGAATTCACAATTATTTTTCTTTACATTATGTTACCACTCCTAGTTTTGGGAAGTCCAAGTACCCAGTGAATCTTGTCTGGGGCAGCAAATGCACCAATCTGACAATTAAGAACATGTTTCACAAATGTGTTCATCTACGTTGCAGTAAGAGAACCTAATCAGAAATCTTTTATAAATCTCTATGGGGAAAGAATCATTTAATGTTCAAATGGTACAGAATCAGATCTTTTTAGGCTAAGGTTTTCTTCAATATGTAACAATTTTCTAAAATAAAATTAATTTCAAAATATAGGGAAGAAAGAAGAATAGAAAAAACTCTTAAAGCAAGCACTTGAAGGTTGTCAAAGCACTTTAATCACACATCTAAACTTTAGAGGGAGATAAAAATATTTAAATTTAAATTCTTCTATAAATTTAGACACTCCTAGTTGGCAAGAGAGATAATGTGACTATGAAAAAGATGGCGAATAAAGCTACAGCATTCACTGTTTAAAGGAAGAATGTTCATATTATTAAATCTTTCTTTGTGTGCGTTATTCTACCAATGTATGCGAAAAGTTCACCGTATAATTGTTACAACAACAATAATAACCAAGCCTTATCCCACTAAATGGGATTGGCTATATGGATCCTTTTACGCCATTGAGCTCTATCTCCTATTATATCATCATTTATATTTAAATAAATAGTTAAAAGAGAAAAAATAGTTAATCTATCTCCTATTATATCTATCTCCTATTATATCACCATATAATTGTTAAAAGAGAAAAAATAGTTAATCTTCTAATTGCTTTAGTTTGAGTTCATCCAAATTTGTCGTAGATTATTTTCCAATTCAACCTCAGATATTTTTCAATTCACCTTGACACAATACCATTTATGTACTCTCCATTTATATTATGTCACCTCTCATCGACTCCGAACCAACTGCACCAGCGTCTAACCAATCCTTGATGCCTTCGCTACAACATCAACAATTATGACTCCGTTTCAACAAAAAGTATAATCCGTCATCTAACAGCTCCACACGATCGGCCCCACAACCATCTATGATGAAATAAATCGGAAAGTTACAGTTGACCACAATGAAAGAAGGCGTTGTTTTAGTTTCGTCGAGATTCGACCCTTGCCCACTTCAGTAATTCTGTTCCGTCGTAACCAACTCAACTATGCCCCGAAGCAACAATTGTGACTCTGATTCTTTATCCCCATTGTTGCACCTCCTCAAACCAAAGTATTGATTTGAAATCATCTTGTTATCCCGTAAGGTAAGACGCATAAATCAACCATGAACTATGTGATTCATCCGATGTGGCATTAGAGGGTAATCCAAAACATGTAACTCCATCATCATGAAGTTTGCATATCATCATCACGAGTTAGTGTGCCATCCGATCTACCTTCTTCTTTTTTTGCAGAAGATAATCTAAAAGGTCTAATTTGTGTTTGATGCAAACTAGAGAATTTTAGCATCTCCAACTTGAAGGGGTGTTAACCAACGAAAATTATTTATAATCTCCTACCAGATTTAGTCTATTTCATCTAGATTTATCTCAGATATTTCCGGATTCACCTTGATATAATACCATTTATGTATTCTTCATTTATCTTATGAATCACCTCTACCGCAGAGAACCATCTATGATAATCAGATATAACAAAGCCAAGAACATTATTCCACCAATTTTATAGAAGTCTTTTGATGGAGGTTGATGGTG
>JBBMKF010434705.1:0-13650 GCA_037834155.1 Curcuma caesia
TCAGGCTTGTGGTGGCGAGGGGAGAAAGAGCAGGGGAGAAGATATCAGGGGTGGATTTTGCGGACTTGCGGTGGCGAGGGGAGAAGAGAGGCATCGAGCAGAGGTTAGCGTTTGGAGGAATCATGCTCGCGGGTTGAATTTGCTTGCCACGCGCGCGCGTCGCAGCCACCTGGCTTCCACGTCGACGACGCCCACGCCACACCCAAGTTAAGGCGCCCAGGAGAACACTTCTCTCTTTATATATGTATATAATTTTAATTTTGTTGCAAGAAAAGGGATGGTGGTGGGGGAGGAGTGGGAATGATATATTGCATACCTATTTGTGAGTATCCGTAAGCACTTAGTATTATTTTGTTCTTTAATTTTCACATCCTTTAACATAAATATTATACCCTAAATCTTAAAAAAATAACACAATAACAAGTTTAGGCTTTAGAGTTTAAGATTTAAGATTTAGTATAGTAATTAATTTAAAGAAAGTGAAAATAAAAAAATATTTTTTTTACACTTGATGCTCATAGTGGTGCTCAAGATGGTGCCCATATAATATATATATTCTATATATATATATATAATTTTAATTTTGTTGCAAGAAAAGGGATGGTGGTGGGGGATGATGGTGAAGAGGACTATGATGGTAGTCAACACTTATGATGAAGGCAGATTAAAAAAAATATATAAAATGATTAAGGGACCCAAAAATATTTATTTATTTATTATTATTTAAAAACAATGACTTGACAATATATGATTGCGTTCCCAAAAATTTGACTACACAAATAAAATAAATCTATAATTTCTTTACTAATTAACTTCTAAACTTCCTATACTAATTTCTCGAGCATTATGAAAGAAATGGCATGAATTATTTACACAATAGTAGTTAAGTAAAATGAAAAGTAAATTTTGAAATATTCCTCCATATTTTATTAATTTTAAAAAATATTTTTAAAATTTGATTAGCATCAAAATATTAACTTCTTTTGAGTAATAATTTAGAAGAATAAAGTAGGTATTTTATATTAGACAATGGTATTTTAATAATAAAATTTAAAAATTTATAAAGTTAGTAATTTTGTCGGGACATTTTGAATTAAAAAAAAGAAGAAGAAGAATACTTTAACTAAAAAAAGGGAGATTCTTTTTGTATTTTCGATTATATGATAATAGAAGATATTTTCCAATTTTTTAATATAAAATATTAAATTAGAAATAAATGTTTTCGGTGAACATTGGCAACGAACCGAGTTAATAAAACCCATCCACTTCTCTCACCTTTCGGCGACGCGTGCTGCCAAAAACCGTGTCGACTCGATCGCTGATCCCTTTTCCTCAGTTCCGAAACTCCGGCGCCGGATCGCGATCTGCCACCAGCCAGCGAGGGTGGAGACGGAGGAGGCTCCGGTCGGCTTCGGCGGCGAGGATTTGTTCCTCTTTTTGTTTTTTCTTCTGGCGGCCGGATGCCGGAGCCTCAGCGAGCGTGACGGCCTCGGCCGTCCTCGCTCCCCGGAATTTTGTTTTCTCGAGTAGCCGAGATGAGATGAACGACGAATAGGAGGGAAAACTTGTCTTTGGTTTCGTCGGCGGTTGGGAGCTAGAAGGGAAAGTAACTGGAAGGGGACAGCTAATAGATGAAAGGATTGAGGCGTTCGCCATCGTCCTCGTCGCCTCCCTTGACGTCGTCCTGGATCCATCTGCGGTCGCTTCTCATCGTTGCTTCTTCCACTGTCCCCGATCGGTGAGTTATCACAATCTCTAGTTTTCCCCACTTAATGGAAGGAAAGTGTTTTCTGTTGAGTTCCTAGCTATATTTGGTAAGAATTTTCTTTTTTTTGTTCCACATTACATTGCATCTCGGAAGAGAATCAGTACAAGGAGATTTCTTTTCGGGGTTTTAATTCTTAACTTCATTAATTAAAGCATGAAAGGGAAGGGATCCATGTATTGCTAATTCAAATCTTTCTTTTTGTGTCTTTGTTTCTCAGTATATTTCCATCTTAATTTACAAAAAAGGTCCTTTTGTTTTTTATTATGTTCCTCCTGTGTCATTTTCTTCTCCTGTGATCTTAGTTTCAACGAGTTATTCGGAAGTTTCTTAGTTTTGATCTAAAGATTGTTAGTTTGATATGAAGGTTCCTTCTCATTCCCATTTCCAACACTGCCCCCATTCGTTGAATGAGTAATTTCTTGCTATCAACGCACATCAGGTTCATATTGATTGTTCAATTTCAAAAATCGTTGCTCCTCTTGTTTCATTACATGGTGCTCGGGTGTTGGGGCCTCAGAAATCTCCAAGAAGAGAAGATTTTTAGGCAGGATTGCAAGGTGTAGAATGCGTTTGTCTTTTTATTTTACAACCAATTTATTTTCTAATCTGGTATCATACGGACATCGAGAGATAAGTAAATTTGAGATAGATAAGAACTTCCTTACTTTAAGTTAAACTGCAACATAGCTTGAGTCTGATATTGATGAACCTAGTAATTGTGAACATTCTTTTACAGAATTTAGATTTTGATGATTAATCAATTTGATGTCCGTTGTCATTACTATGTCTCAACTCAAATTCTTGATTTGCTATTTGAGTGATCTTCATGGAGGTTATCTTTAACAATTTTATATCTTCCCACTGACAATTCAAAATATACTACCTTCTAGTTCAATAAGATGTATTATCTACTTTTGTCATGTTTTCATCAATAAATTTGGACCTTAGACTGGTAAATTTCATAATAGGGTTTGAAGTTGAACAGTTAATATCTGTAGCCAATGCTCTCTCTCCTTCGTGAACTTAACTTCCTTCATGAGCTTAATTTTGTTGTTTGTGCCATAATACATATGTACATGTGTGTATATTGTTGTTGATGTCATTGCCAATTACATGTAGAGGTAGCTTGAGATCACCATGGTCTAGGAGGAAAAGAAAACATGCACTTTCACATCGACGATGGCACATGCTATTTTCATCAGAAGGGAAGTTTCATGATGGAGGAATCAAATTTATTAAAAAAGTTAGGAGTGGGGTAAGTTTTATGTCTCAAATGCTATAAATTTCAATTTACTATGCAAATGCAGCACATTCCCCTTTTATGATTAGTTAAATATTATACCTACCTATAATTAATTCTAATACTTATTTTGCTAGGGAGTTGACCCAACTATCAGGGCTGAAGTATGGCCTTTTCTCCTTGGAGTGTAAGTCTCTATCTGTTTGAAATCTTGTAATTATTGAAGTGTACTTATGGACCTTTTACTCAAGTTGTTAGTATGTAATCATAGTGTATTTATTCTTGAGATGTCATGGTTTTCTTCACCTGAAGTATTTTCTAGGTCTAATAAAACTCTTGCTATGATAGAATGACCTAATCTTCCTAACTTGTAAGCTATCAATAACTTCATATAGAATAGTTTTCCATATTAATCTAAGCAACACATATAACAAGAAATATGTGAGATTTAAATCAATGCATGTTGCTTCTTATTTGTCTATTTGGTGAAACTAATTTGATCGAATCATTATTAACTTCAGCATGGATTGAAATTTAACAAGATAGGATGCGTATTCTGATGATGGATGCAATGGGGTGTCTCATTGCATCAGCTCTATGTGACTGCATAAGCAGCTCTAAAATGATACAGATCTAAATGTAAAATTTTCAATTCTTTTCTTTATTTCTTTGTTTGACAATTTGAACCCAATCCATTGAGATAAAACTTACTAACTGAGGCATGATGCTTTAAAGTGTTATGGAGTTAAACAATGTGGTGCATCTTTGACATAATAACTATGTTCTGTTGTGCTACTCTTCCTTGTATGGTATACTCTTGGTTATTAGCCAATAGTTAATTATAAATCTCTGTGAACCACGCTAAGTGATTTCTGATGCTCCATAGTTCTCATAAATAACCTAATGCAAGAGAATATTAGTCTAAGCAAAAAAAATTGAGAGGAACGACGAAGGACTAATTCACTTCTGAATAGCTTGCCTTCTTCTGAGCTTAGTATCTCTCTTACCATAGCTAATGGGCCTTTCAGCTGTTTATGAGAGTTTAGCATCTTTGAGTCTTGTTGGTGCTGGTGGAAGCAGGAGGATCAAAATTTCATTTTGTCATGATGAACAATTGTTTGCCTGAGTCAGGGTTATTTGTTGGTTATAAATTAGCCAGTTGACTTCTGTTGCAGCAAGAAGCAGCCTCTTATTGAATTTTATAGAACACTATTGATGTTTTCACTGCTTCCTAGACCTACCCAGTCTCAATGTTGTCACATGGCAACAAAAATGAATACTTCTAACCTGCCTAGATGTAGAAGAAAAAAAAGGAATGCGACAAGTGGTAGTCAACTACAAATCATGAAATATAATGAGGTCTCGTCAAACCTGAACAACCCTTTTTCTACTAAAACTAGAATTAGGACTACTATTAACCTGCTTAGATATACAATCAGAAAAACCAATGCAATAAGGGTTGTCAACCACAAAGCTCGAATACTCTCTGAAAAGAGATTTTTCCTTATTCCCTAATCACTTTTTCAGCACTGAGCGTGTGCTATGAATGTAATTGAGACACAACAAAGCACACTAGCTGGTTGAAGACGTCAATAGAGCTTAAAATCAGACATGCTACCTCCTTGTTGCTGATTGAGGGGCCACTTAGTAAGGTTGGATGCCATGGAGTAAAGACATAATGATTGTCATTTTAAAACCCTTTACTAGGACTCTGTATTGGTGGGAGCTTCGTGCACTAGGCTGCCCTTTATTGTTCCCCTAGATTGACAATGAACCTTGCTGAAGCATTGTTCATCATATTATTATTAAGCCTGATATATAGTTTGGTTCTGGAGTATGTTCTTCATTGTGGACGAGAGTCCCCCAGTTTTAACACTCTTTCTGGTAATCCAAGTTTGCTGACTTAAAGTTGATCATCATTGTGTTGTTGGAGACACTCAACAATCCTCATTGCTAGTTAAATGCCAACTGTGCAAGTAGACTGGAGAGGAGACCAGTATATGTTGATGCATTTATGAACGGCAAGTAGTTTGAAAAGATGAGCTCCAGATGGTGACAGTACAGGGAATAAAGAGAGAGGACTTGTCAAGACTTTCTATGCTTTTGCAGGCATCATTAGTGTGATTTTCATAACATCACTGTCTTGAGGCGTAGTGACATCTAAGTACATTGTGGGGCACACAAGCTGGCTTGGAGGCTTGAGTTCTTCATTGGCACAACAATTGTATGACCGAAGAAATTTTATAATGTGGGCCTTTTGAGCCTAATGTTGGTTGGTTGCTCGGTATTTAGGAGCATCAATACTAATTTTAATGTCAATGATGAGTGGTTCCAGTGGATTGGATATTGGTTATTTGCAACCACTGACCAGGCCAAGAGTTCATTCCTCAAGCATTTATTGTTGTCGTTGGATATCTACTATGAATTCCAGAGCCAACATGACGTGAAAACCTGTAAACCATCTGTTGGTCTGATTGAATTGGAACCTACAATGTCTAAAGAAGGCACTGATGGTTCTTCTCTGATCAGTTAGACCACTTGAAGGGAAGAGAGGCCAAAAAGTAGACATGATTAGAACCAAATACATTTTCCCTTTAAATTCTAAAAGTTTCAGCATCTTTGTGGATAGTGAGCATTTATAGTGGGCAAACATGAAGACATCAGTTTCATTAATTTTGAATACTAGGGTATCATTTTTGCTAGATCAAATTCAGGTTGCTTTAATGCCACAAATATCAACACTGCTCAGATTTGGTAGGATCGTCTGATATGGGGGTAGCAGGTATGGTGTCATTTTTTGCTATGTGCCTTCCTAGGATTGACTTTGATGAATCTGGATCGACCCATAATATGAACATTCAAAATTTTCAAAATTGGTTACTCTGGAATTGGATTAGGCTGCAACATTTTTCATGCATGACGAGTGCAATCATATTTATTCTTAAAATATCAAATATTTTGCATTGTCTCACCTTTTTGCATCTATCTGTTATAAGTTGATTGTTTATTTTTGTTCTTTTTGCAGTTACGATCTCAACAGCTCACATGCTGAACGAACTGTCACCAGAATCCAGATAAGGTAATGATACAAGATATTATAGTGGCCTAATGTTAACTCATGTTTTGTTCATTGTTCTGATTCGTCTTTGGTAACACTGCAAAACTGATCTCATTGTTAAGAATATGTAGAACACTTTATTTTCCAACTCATGTGAGTTGTGGTTTTAATGTTTCAGTATAAGCTTAATGTTGAATGTGGGTTTTGCCAATAATTATCTGCTTTAATCCCCAGTTGTTTGATGGGACTTAGGAGTTTCACAATCCCAGTTTCCTAATAATTTTCTCCCTTGCAGGAAAAAGTATGAAACTTTAAGGAGAAAATGCCACCAACTTCTGAGTCACTGTCACAAGGGAAATAGGTTAGACACCATAAATGAAGTCAGAAACTCAGCAAGCTCTTGTTTTGATGAGCACTGTGAGTTTCATGATTCTCAAGATGATCCAAGTGCGACTCGCAATGTTACGGAAGGAAGCTTATACAACTTTGAAGTAGATCAACCAGTTCACAACGGAAGCGATTTCTTCAGCTTATGTAACTTAGAGGAAATAGAAGACGAGGCTGAGGTCGTTCAGTTTGATAACTATCCTTGGGGCACAGAATCTTCTACATCGGATGAAGATGAAACTGAAAGCTTGCTTGGATCATCAATCTCAGAAGTGTTTGTGCAACATGATCCCAAGTTAACTAGAATCCCTTCATTCCGTGGGGATTTTACTCAATATAATCGAACATCCGAAGACTTCGCAACGTGGCAGCGTATAATCCGTTTAGATGCAATTCGAGTCAACTCAGATTGGGTGGTTTATTCTCCGAATCTTGCTTCTGTTACCAAAGAGAAGGCACTCCAATCTGCAATATTGGTCGGTCTTGAAAATTATGAGCACTTGGACCCGTGCATGATTTACCATGCTGCTCGTATGGTTGCAGTTCTTGAAGCATATGCAGTCTATGATTCAGAGATTGGCTACTGCCAAGGCATGAGCGACCTCCTATCGCCAATCCTCGCCGTAATGGAGGAAGATCACGAAGCTTTCTGGTGCTTCGTGGGTTTCATGAGGAAGGCCCGGCACAATTTCAGGCTCGACGAGGCTGGGATCCAGAGACAGCTGAGCACGGTCTCAAAGATCATCAAGTGCAAGGACTTGCACCTATACAAACACTTGGAGAAACTGCAGGCACAGGATTGCTTCTTCGTGTACAGAATGGTGCTCGTGCTGTTCCGGAGGGAGCTGACATTCGAGCAGACAATGAGTCTGTGGGAGGTAATGTGGGCAGACCAGGCAGCGATTCGGTCAGGGATCGGGAAGTCTGCACGGGGGAGGATCAGGCTGCGTGCTCCCCCGACCGACGACTTACTGCTCTACACGGTCGCAGCCTGCATTCTGCAGCGCCGGAAACTGATCATCGAGAGGTACAACAGCATGGATGAGATAGTGAGGGAGTGCAACAGCATGGCAGGGACTCTAGATGTTTGGAGGCTGTTGGATGACGCCCATGATCTGGTCATGAGCCTGCACCAGAAGATTTGATCTCATGGTGCTTGCTTTCACTGCCATTGATTTGCTGCTCCTGTTCTTGTTATCTTCTTCCATTCTTAGACAAACAAACTCATCGTGTGATCTCCAAGCTACTAAATGCAGGAGCTATGACTGTTCCACTGTTGCAACAATGAAACAATCAAACAAAGCGTTTGATTTCACATAAAGGAACTAATTTAACCACGAGTTTACTTGTGGAAATGTAATACAGTGGCAAAAGTATCAATGTTTGTTTGTGAAATTTGACTTATTCGTGTCGATGTCGATATCGTGCTCTCGTCCAACGCTAGTCGCGAGTACACTAAACACTATCAAGTTAGTTATGAGCATTAGTACCAGTTTTAAGTAGTAGAACTCTCATTATTTGCGCATTACATCAATCTTTAGATCAATATTAACAGGAAAAAGTACAGCAAAATTTACTGGTCGTGGTCAATCGATATGCAGAGATACATAACTGAAGACTACCATTGCATCCAACTGAAGGATCTCTTGTGAGTCTGTTGTTGTACTGTGAAACTGAGTCCAAACATCTCTTTCATGGCCTCTTCTCCTTGCTCTATGAAGCCGATAAGCTTTGTGACAAGCAATGCACTCTCCCTTATGTGTGCGATATCGGTTTTTGTCCACACAAGCTGTGCTAGCTGCATTCTCCTCTGCTTGGAGTCCAAGCTTATTCCCCACTTGCTATAAAGGCTCTCCCTTTCTTGAGGGTAGAATGTCTTCCCTATCAGTTTCGATAGTCTATGCCTCTCCCGTTGAAGATGTCTCATGCTGATGAAAACCATTTAAGTAGGATGGATATATCTGAGCATTTGAAAATATTAAGCAAAAGAAACTAGTCCTAGACATACCTTGAAGTAAGGTTCAATCTGTGACCATCTTCGGCCAGTATGTCACCAGCATTTCCATGGTAGAACATGTTCTTGAGAAGGGACAACCTTCTGCATTCTACTTCCATGTAAAAGGCATCGGTCGGGTCGCCTTTGAAAATTAGGAAGAAGCAACTCCGGTGCACCAAGGAGACATGGCATGCGTGCCAAAGCTGGATGATCTCCTCTTGCTTTCTGTGGAATTCCAATTGCCACTCCAAAGGGCATCTCTTGGGGCATAGTGTTTCGTCAACACCTTCATCATTCTCTTCCTCCTCCTCATTTCCAATGGTTCCCAATTGATTCTGTCGAATTTCCTGTATCATCTAACAAACAAATAAGCTGTAGAAAATATTTACATTTAGAATTTGTACTTGAGAATTCATACCTGATCGGCACAGAGTTGTTTTTCATCATTGTCTTCAGATACATCCTTCACTTCTGAAAATGCATTGGGTCCCCAGTGAACTCCCTTTGGCAAAAATTTAGGTGCTGTCTTATCGTCTTGCTCAACATCTTGAAGCAAAGATAACATAGAATCGCTCAAGCAACTGCTACTTTTAGTGAGTAACAATTTTCGGGAGTCCATTACTCTTTTCGCGGGAACCAATTTGGAAAATCCATCAGTTCCCAGCTTGTCGAAATTTACACATCCTGCAAATTTTGGTGCAAAATTCTCAAGTGTGTCCTTATCAGTCACCTCACTTTCAGCATTCAGCGGATTGAACTTATCAATTCTTCCATCACTCAAGGCATGTATCTCAACGCATCGAACTTCCTTGCAGTGTTCTTCACAATCTTCTTCAATGATACCTTCTTTGCTCTGGCACAGCCTTAGTTCATGTAAGGCAGGATTGTTAATTGTTGTACCAGGTGAGGGTTGATCGTCCCAAAGCTCATGGTAACTGAACTTATTGGCTTGTACTGGTGAATCAAAGCTTGAATAATCACAACAGGGATTTTGGTAGTCAATGCCAGAGAGACTAGAAATTGAGAGTGCATCATCGCTGTTACTACGCGTATGCGAATATGATGCCTGAGTGGATTCTTCCTAAGGAAAGGAAGAGAATCAAGGATAAGAGTAGCACAAGCAAACTCATAGAACATATTTTCATGTGTAGGAAAAATTAATTACCCATTGCCTTGAATGTTCCTCCACTACAGCTTGAAGTAGATCATTGAGTCGAGATTGAGCAAGGTCTCTTTGCTGCATCACTTCCTTGATTTCTGTCTCCATCTAAACGAACAAGAAGCCGACAAAAGGATGCTTTAGGAGAGAATTCAACATGCATCAGCAACATGAAAAAGAAGATAACACAAACAACCTTCTTGATCTGAGCATCTTTATCTTTAAGGACATCAGATCGATCACCGCATGTATTAAATCTCACATGCTTCAGCTCATTCTCCAACCTAGCAAGCTCCCTTTGTAGGTGCTTCACCAATGCCTTATCGGACATCACCACATTGACTTGTGCATTGGTGACTACTTTCTTGGCACAGCTTGCGAACAAAAGGGTGTTCCTGGATTGCTCAATGTGGCTTCTCGCTGGGCTCATTGTGCAGATTATTGCAGTTCTTGCATTGCCTCCTAAGAAAGGTTGCAGTATGCGCGTCAACTTCGAATCTCTAAATGGAATGTGACCAGTTCTCTCTTTACTGCTCAATTCCCAAAAACAAAGAGATCAAAATCAATGCAAGAAGAAAGAAGAATAAAGCACAAATTGCTTAAACTTAATTCAAAAACCTTAGTTTGCGAATGACAGTTCCTAGAGTAAGCAAGCTTCGATTGATGTGGCAACCTTCTTTTAGCCGATTACTCACAGATGACACTTGAGATGCCCTTTCACTTCCTGCTAAATCTACAAAATTCTGTCCACAACAAAAAACATAAGCCTCATGTTTGCTCAACCTCCATTAGAAAAACAGTATCAATAAGAGTGGACATAATACCACAGTAGCAAATAAGGTACTGGAACTTTGTTTACTCTTAAATTCGCGAGCAGTGCTTTGAATCGTCTGTAATCACAGAAAAATAACTAATTATAATCAATTTCTACTAAGTAGTGAAACTTCAATTATTTATATGATCAAAGGGGCAAACCAATCTCAGAATCTGATGGGATCGAGAGCTCATCTCATTGAGAGTTGTCTCTCCAACTTGTCTTTGAGCTTTAGAAAAAACACAAAAGTTTTATATTAGTTTCTTATTCTTTGATTGAGAAGACAACAAATGTTAGGCATTCCTTTGTAGTTAATTACCTTCACAGATTGCAAGGAGGTCACTGAGATGCCACTGGTCCGTCAGAGTTTCCTCTGTAAGTTTCTCTACAACAGTTCCTCTCTGACAACAACAATATATGTTTGTCATTTAGTTCTAGACAATAAATAATAATAATAATAAGAAGAAGAAGAAATAGTTAGACAAATCATTCTCTACCTCTGGATCATCAAGAAGTCTAAGAGGAGTATTGTCTGTGCTCAGGAGATCTCTTACTGCTTCATTGTATATCTCCATTGCAGAGAATTTTAACACATATTCTCGTTCACCATGCTATGACAACAAATAAACAGACAAACAAATAAATGAACAAGTAATATCTGAAAAAAAAACTAAACAAAATTATAAAGATTTTGCACCCTTCTTATGTAATCATAGATGTCTGCTACAGCATACGCAGTTATTCCTCTCATTGTGTAAGTTTTCCCACTGCTTGTTTGTCCATATGCAAATATACTTGCTGCAGATAAAAACATAATACAATTGTGTTTTAAAAGAATGGAAAGAAAAAAAAATCAAACTTGTTATGAAAAAACTTGCACACTTGTTCTAACCATTGATTCCATGGAGAACGGAAAGAGCTACTTCCTTGGCGCCTTCATCATAAACTTGCCTTGTGTCACATTCGCATCCAAACACTCTATCTGATAATTTGTTTGTTCACAAAAAGAAAGGTTAAAAAAAAATCTAAAAACAAAATATTGAAACGAAAGAAGAACTTTCTTTTGAGATCAATGGCGAAGACTGACCGAATGTGTAAGATGGAGGGTACAGCGATCTCTCGGGGAGGTAGGGCTTGAAGACGACCGAGGTACCATTGACGGAATCCCAATCGGCGGAGTCATTCCTCTCGATCTCCTTGGCGTTGAGCGGCCTCAGCCTGACGGAAACCAGGAAGCTCTCCTGCGCCATTTCCTCGCTCCCCATCTCACAACCCTTCCATCAACCAATCAATCCACGAGACCAATCAAGCAAACCGCCAAATGCGAGAAAAAAAAACACTTTTTGCTTGTTTTGATCTTAAAAAAAAAGGATTTTGCTTCGAATCAAAACCTGCGGTATTGGATTCACTGAAGGGCGTTGGGGCACCCGAAGAAGAGGAAGAAATGGTTCATTTCCTTCCTCTTCTTCTCCTCCCCTTCTTGCTCCTCCTCCTCCTCCTCCTTTGGAAAGCTAATAATCTCAGCTTTATTGGTAATTATTAGTAATTTAATTTTAATTTTCCTTTTTTTTTGGTTTTTTTTTAGGAAATGATAAATGAGGTGTAGGAATAGTTGGCTATGTATAACTGTCAATGTGTGTGTGAAATTAAATCTATGGACATGGTTTCTTCATAACCTTCCATTTATTTAGGTGGAGTTTCATTTCACCTCCAAAGTTTATGGGCTATTTAAAAATGCCTTTAAATTGTTAGAATATATATTCCCTCTTTCAAAAATTTTTTTTATCCTTTTGTTTTTTTACTTTTAGAATATATATTAGTTTAAAAAATTGTTAGAATATATATATACTATGACTAGTGACCACTCCTAAACTAATGAGAGTTTGAAGTATTCAGACCTAATTTCTTAATGCTATAAATTCAACGATTAATTTATTTTATATTGTATTAATGAATTAAAAAGGATGATTTTTTTTTGTTGTTAAGGAGATTCAATAAACTCCTCTAATTGCTCTCTCAAGTCGAATCCGTCATCTCAATAATCTCACATGATCGATACCATGATCATTTATGAGAAGATAAATCGAAAAGTTACAGTTGACTACTACAAAAATGATATTATCTCAACTTTATCGAGATTCGACCCTTGCTCACTTTAACAAATATATCTTGTAGTAATCAATTCAATTATGTCCCGAGAGTCTCTAATTGTTCTCTTTTCAATAAAAGATGAAATCCGCTACCCCAGCAGTCCCATACAGTCAGTCTCACGATTATCTATGAGAAGGTAAATCAAGAAGTTGTAATTGTTCACTATGAGAAAGAACATTGCCTTAGTTTCGTTGAGATTCGGCCCTCTAATTACTTTCTCAAATTTAGAGAAAGGCCAACAAAATTATGAGCTATGATAATCATCTCTAGAGAAAAGTTTACTTTTGTAAGGAGATAGAAATTATGAATCGGGACAAAGTTCTTCCTCGTGACCAACGGACAAAGATAATCTCTAAACTTGGAAGCGTTTGAAAATTTTATGATATTAGATCGTTCGTCAAGATCTATCTATATTTTTTGATTTATTTTTATGATTGATGAAAAACTTTCATAGAGTCAAATCAATTATCTTTAAAATTAATCTAATTGTAAAAATTAAATATCTATACTATCATAAAAAAACCCCTCCTAAACCTTCAATTATAAATATTATATATAATGTAAAAGCGTGTTTTAAAGAGAAAAAAAATGAAGTGCATGTTCTTTTAATATTTTTAATATAAATGATTGTTCCGGGGATAATCCGTAGGGCCCATGGTTAGACTCGAGTCCAAGTCTGGTCTCATCACGCAAGCCCAGCCCGCCGTGTTTTCTAACATGATTGGCCAAGTCACACACTAACGAAGCATACCCATTCGGCAGGATCCTCGCCGAATCCCGCCGTTCGGCAGGAGCCTCGTCGAATCCTTCCATTCGGCAGGAGTCTCGCCGAATCCCTCCATTCGGCAAGAGCCTCGCCGAATCCCTCCATTCGGCAGGAGTCTCGTCGAATCCTTCCATTCGGCAGGAACCTCGTCGAATCCCTCCATTCGGCAGGAGCCTCATCGAATCCTTCCATTCGGCAGGAGCCTCATCGAATCCCTCCATTCGGCTCTACACTCGCCGAATCCCTCCATTCGGCTCTACACTCGCCGAATTCCTCCATTCGGCTCTACACTCGCCGAATCCTTCCAATCG
>JBBMKF010434812.1:0-13650 GCA_037834155.1 Curcuma caesia
ATTGCAATCATTTGACCAAATCATGATTTCTTATTTCTTAAATGTTTACATATAAAAGACCTAGTCTTTTCAGTATATTTCCTAACAACTTGATTGTTATTGTTGTGTTACTTTGATATCATGATATAAAATTAAAAGTATGTGCGTAAATTGTGAAAATGAATGCTTGTGCTGGATTTATTAAACATCAACAACTCACACTAGATTTAGCAATTTCCCGATATTTATATTATATAACTATGTAATTTAATGGCCTGGTTCAACATGTATGTACTTGGACAATAACGTAGAAGTGTAGAACCCAGATTGAACTCTGCATAATCTCAAACTTCACCCATTAAGGATCTAATTAGGCCTTAATCATAGCAAAATAAATTCAAAATTAATCCTAAATACATGTAATTAAACCCAAAGCTAGGTCACTATGGTAAAAATTTATGTGAGCTAGCATGGCTCGACACTGAGATGGTACCGAAATTGGTATCCAAGTTGAAATTCTAAACCTTCTATCAGTATCATCACAATTTTTTTAGGTTTTCTCTTGTTGCAGGAGTAACCTTAGTTGTGTTTATTCTGTCCAATATCTTACTATACTGAAAAACTTTACACTTTATTTTCTATTGCTAGAAAGAACTTCAGTAAAGTGACTCATTAGATATTCTTTGATAGGAAAGGGGGAAGTCTACGTATATATTCAGTATAAAAAAGTAATCGCATGAGAATTTAATTATGAGAAAATTGAGTCCATTTGAATTTCTCCTGCCACTTTGAGGATTTACTAGTTCTGTCCTTTTTCCTAATAAAGAAGCCTTCACTCTTTCATATATGAACTTTTGTAATTTGCTATTGTTCTAAGGTTTATATATGGGAACTGAACACAAGTCAGAGCCATATCTACCAAATAGCATAGTAAGCTATGGCTCACTACAACATTGTACTAACAAGGCTATGTAGTACACTGCTGCTGATTGACATGATTAGTACTTGTGTATAGACACATAAATAGACTGGTAAAAGAATATAGTTGTTGCTGTTTAGTGTTTCACTGTGGTTGAAACCTTGATGCTTGTTTTTATATGTTTTGGCTTCTATAGTATGGACGGTTTGTGAAACCTGCATTTGATGATTTTGTTCTCCCATCAAAGAAATATGCTGATGTGATCATACCACATGGAGGTGATAACCATGTAGCAATTGATCTGATTGTACAACACATCCGGACTAAGCTTGGTCAGCATGATTTATGTAAAATCTATCCCAATGTGTTTGTCATTCAGTCAACATTTCAGGTGACTATCTTTGCTCATCTGTTTTACCTGAATATTTGTTTCATTGAGCAGATGTTGTGACTATCTCTTTTAGCCTGTTATGACATTATAATATATACAATGCTTCCTAAGCTTATTTTAACAGATACGAGGAATGCATACACTTATTCGTGATAGGGACATAACAACGCCCGATTTTGTCTTCTATTCTGATCGCGTCATACGTCTGGTAAACTTTGCATACTTATCCATTTTAAGCTATTTGAATGGATACCGTGTTAGTGTCAGTTATGTTCAGTTCATAGCAGGAAACATTAGCACTCTTATAATACAAAAGAATATTTGTCAGGTTGTGGAGCATGGTCTTGGTCATTTGCCATTCACTGAGAAGCAGGTGGTCACACCAACAGGTACTTTGATATCTCTACAAGAATAGCTGCTTTATTGTTTTGAACCTGTGCAATCCAATTGTTCAGTCAGATTAAACATTCTAGAACTGTTTGACCCAATTTAGTTAATTACTTATCCTAGGTGATTTTGTATGATGTATAAGTGAATTCATTAAAAAGTCACTACACCATATATACGATGCCATGCTTTCAAGTGCCACTTAGTATCAACTTACATAGTCGAAACGTATGGTTTTGGTAGTTGATTGATATGGATACTATGGATACTATGTTGGCACGGGTGAATATCATTATGCCACCTATGCTGATATAGTTTCAGTGATATCAATTGAGATAGGGTTGTGTTGGCCGACACTGTCCAAAATTAGTCAAGACAAGAAAATTCTCTTTCATGACTTATGCTTAATTTTGTTTGCTAGTAATGGGATGAAATGAAACACTATAGAAAGAGAGGGAAGCACTGATAACAATATCAACAATGGAAAAGAAAAGAGTGTGAAATATATTTATAAAGATTTAGAGAAACAATTTCTAAATGTTCTAGGACCATTATTTAATCTTGGTGTTGAAATACTATGGGATTATATGTTACAAGAACAATTCTCACCTGATGTTTTGATGTGTATTCTATTTTTATAATTTGTTACTTTAAATTTTTATTCAATTGGTTTTATTTGCTATAAGCCAAATGGAAGTTTCTTATAGAATTAAAATTTTTGAGTTGATCTTGGCACACTAATTAAAATGTGTTAAAGCAAGAGTGTCAACACCAACATAATATTGCAACTATATTAAACTCCTACATAAAATAATATTTGAAGCCATGGTTGCAATCTCATGTTATGGAGAGTGTCACGGTTGAAATATACTGATATGCCAATGACTATTACATCGTGTTGACACTCAGTATACTTAAGCTCATGTTAATTTTCCAACTAATATTTGGTAAATTTTTTTAACTTGTTTATTTACAATCCTAATTTAATTTATTGTGTAATTAGTATATGCTTCACTTTGAGGCAAAAGGTTAAATAAAAGAATTATGAGAGTGAAATAATGATTGAAAAACAACCATTAAAGTTTGCATTCTCTTCCCCTTTGACCGACATAAAAAATAATGGTTAAAAGAATTTTAAACACATGAGTTAAATCAATTTTGAATACAGATACTGATCAAAGCATGTAACCTATTAGAAATTGATTTTGAATTTGCAGCATGTAACTTATCAGAATTCAATTTTGAATTTGCCTTCCCTCTAAACCAATTTACCCCTCCCCCTATTTTCTACTTATCCCACTAAAAATGCCTTTTTACAAAAACAATAGTCCATGAATGCATAATTTAAGAGCTTTAGAATCTGATCAAACTTTTAGGGGAGTAAAGATATGTTACTCTAAATTCAGTTAATTGTATTAGCCATTTAGTCAGTGTGCGCAGTCAATTAAATCCTTAATTGTTCAGCAATGGATCTTAAAAATTCTATGAAAGTCAAAAAATTACTAAAATTTACAGAGACTACTATTCTTCAAATCTGTAAGGGAAAAATAATTTTTGATACAAAACATCATAATTTAAAAAAATGGTACAGAGTTGAGGATGCTTAAAGACTAGTAATTTTCATGAATTCTTAATATCAACAACCACTTATGCATGAGGTTCTAGATAATCTTTTATTGGCTCAAAATTTTCAAATGTATTCTAAGTATGAAACACATGCACAAAAATTTCTATATATAGGCAACACATATCAAGCAGAATAAAATCATAGATAACCCATTGGTTTATAGGTAGTAAATCAAAGGAAGTGCATTGTTATATCAAGTACATCATCAAAATGAAACATAATGGTGCAAAAGATAGTGTCATGTCATCATCAAGTAGATAAGATAGGAAGGCTACAAGTCTACATGACCAAATCCAAGAACTCCCCGTTACTAATTATGTATCAAGGGTTACTGTCCTAGGTTTCAACCTTAGAGCATCTTTATAATTTGCTGCTAATATTGATCCTCCGGAATTTAATGAACCCAATCTTGTGTGCTGTGAAGTCCTCCTCGAGGCATGCAAGACGATCTTGTTATAAAAGGGATGGATACCATGCTAGTCGTGTTAGATAAGGTCTTCTGATCTCCCTCTTTGTCGTGTTGCTCCTGATCTCATGGTACTAGTTACTGTCCTTTCTTGTAAATAATAATGTTTTTTACATTTCTGTTCGTGCTAAAGCAAGTTGCCTTGATTCTATTTGGTTGTAGCTTTTGGGTAAAGGCTAGATTGTGCCCTATGTGATGATGAACAATGGACCTAAAGACATTCAATGCAAGCTTATGTCTAACTTGTTATGCAATGCATATACCATGAATAAGTGGGGAATCTTACTCATGCTCATCCTCTAATGATAGGGGGGGGGGGCGAGAAAAATGGTTAGCGTTGAGGGTTGATGTCCTTGATAGAAACATGAATACATGCAGTTCAAAAAACCAATGAATTCATTCTCGAAGTATTTACATCCCAGATACGTTGTAGGATGGATGGTGAGAACTCTTGATTGATCAATGCAACTCTAGTAGTGAACACATCCTGTTCATTTGTTCTGTGCATAGGTTAATGTTCATAGACTTTGTGCAAAATGGTAACTTATGCAAATTGAAGAAATCAATGGCCTTTTTGACATTACTACAATATGTTGTAAAAAAACCTTGGTTTGAATATCGCATGTTGACTAATTTAAACACACTCTTGAAACAACCTTATGCAAAACTCTAAAGAAACTATAAGTAAGCTGGGTTTTATGGACTGTGAATAACCCATTATGGAATTCCTGATACAATGTCTTTGTTATCTAGATCTATAATATATGTTATGAATACAACAATAACAATAAAACTTTTATCCCATTAAGTGACTCTATGGATCCTCTTATGTTATTGGACTCAATCCTCTATTATATCTTCATCTGTTATTTAAATGAATTTTATTCAGTTTTATCATTGCTATCCAAGTCTTCTTAACTCTCTCTTAATTAATATACATATTTGTCATGGTCTCATATTACCTAATTGAGACATTTATTGGCCATCTAAGTACATGTCTATATCATTGTAAATGCATCTCTCGGAGTTTTCTTTTAATAGGTGCAACTTTAATTTTTTTTTAATATTCTCATTTTTTATTTTGTGCATCCTTATATGTCCACACATTCACCTTAACATCCTCATCATTGCGACTTTCATCTTTTGCTTGTATGCTTGCTTTATACCCTAATATTCAATTTCATGTAACATAGTAGGTCTAATCGCCATTTTATAAAACTTCTTTTTAAACTTTAGATGTACTTTATAATCACACATTTCAACTATCTTGTCAATATTCTATGTAAAACATCTCTATTAACTTCATTTTTTTTGTAAAAAAGATCCTCTATACTTTAAAAACTTTTAATTATAGGTAACTCATTATTTCCTATCTTAACAATTATCTTGCTATGCCTACTACTACTAAACTTCAATGTCATATATTTTATCTTTATTTTACTAAGCATAAAATCTTTAATTTAAAGTGTCTCCTATCAAGATTCGAGCTTAACATTTACTCTTTCACATGTCTTATTCACTAAAACAATGTTATCTGCAAAAAGATGCGCCATGGTAACGTGTCTTAGATGTGTTTAGAGGGTTCATCCATAATTAGTGTAAAAAGATACGGATTTAAAGCGGATCCATGATGTAACCCTTTTTTTATAGGAAATATTTTAGTTAATCTATCTAGAGTTTCACTCTTATCATTATATTCTCATATATATCTTTAAGTTTTCAATATATACTATGCTAATATTTTTTTAGAATTCTCTGCATAATTTCTCTCGGTAGTTTGTCATAAGATTTTTTGAAGTCAATGAATACCATGTGTAAGTCTTACTTCTTTTCTCGATACTTTTCGATCAATTATCTAAGAATATGCATAACAATTATCGTTGATCTTTTAGGCATGAATTCAATTAGTTTTTGGTCACCTTGGTCTCCTTAATCTTTTTTTTTATCACTCTTTCCCAAGTTTGATGGTTGACTCATTAGTTTAATGCACCTATAATTTGCACAATTTTATACATCTCCGTTGTTTTATGTAGGGATCTATAATATAAATTATGAATGCAAAAAAATAATAATAATAAAATTAAATCATGTAAATGTATGACAAATGATGAATGTATGGAAATGCACAAATAACAACAAAACATCTAGGTTTGATCAGAAATGAGTAATACAAGTAGAGCTTAATTGAAAAATGGCATTACGTAGCATCCATGATGCTTAAAATTGGTTTACAAAGGTATCTAGAGGTGTTGAGAGGCTTAGAAACTCGTTGGAAGTTAAGCTAAAGAGAGGGCAATGAAAGATGGGAAAAAACCAGTGGGAGTAAATTAAAATCCTAGGTTTTGTATATAAACCCATTGCCACTAATTGACTCGATAAGTAACTTCAGTTGACTGCTTCATGCCTGGTTGATTGATTAGTCAACTGCTCATGAAAATTTTACTATCACATAATGTTTAGATAAGAGTCATTAGATAATGATAAGATAAGAGCAATTGATTTAATGCAATTAACTAATGAGTCACTTGATGTCAAAATACAATTGACTAAATGAGAGAGAAATACATTCTGGTCAATCGAATAGTAATCCTAGTTGATTCAACTAAATTTGTATATATATTGGCCGATTGAATTGACTCATGACTCAGTCGGTAGATTTTGCAGTCAACAATGATAAATTGATAACAAAAATAACTAATTTGACAGAATTTTTAAAAATGTGTTTTAGTCAACTAATTTAGAAAAATATGTTTTCATGTAAACTAATTTTCTATTGTTATTTTGGTATAAAAATTCAAATAATTTCAAAAGATATGTTTTTCTAACATCATACTTTCTTTTTAAAAGTATCTCAATACACAAGCAAGTTGAAACTATATTTCTAGTGAGATGTGAAGGTAATATGCAAGTACATAATATAATGTAATTTGAAAATTACAAGTAGTTTTAGATGTACAAAATTCTAAGATTGAACTAAGTATTTTTCATTGTTGACACATCCCAAACTTATTTAATAGATTTTATAAATATTCTTTGGGATCGAAATTTGTTGGTTCTAGATTTACTGTGTAGTCGCTAGAGATGAGATACCATCCTAGATCTAGTATAGCAATATAGTAATGTCTATTGTAGTCATAAAAGACCCTATGGTACGAAAGGTGCTTCAACTTTTCTTGTATGCATTGGTTTGCAACCCTAACCATTACAATAAAGGTTTGTCATCTTCCTTCCTGCCATGCTAAATGTTTTAAAATCATATGCATGTTTTTCATATACTTTTTGTTTTTCAACCTAGACATTGGATAAGTTAATTCTTATTTCTAACTTTCCCAAGTTGTTCTGTTTCTCATACTTTTTGTTTTTCAACCTAGACATTGGATAAGTTAATTTTATTTCTAACTTTCCTAAGTTGTTCTAAGTGTTTAGTCAACTTACGAGATTTTTCTAATTGAATCAAAAAATCACTCATTAAATTCATGTAAATTAAATTTTGTTACCTTTTGATGGACATTCCTAGCTTCCCTTGATCTGAGCTTTTTCTTACAATCTTTCCCTTGGGTGCTTGAACAAGTACTGGTTTGAGGTTGTCCTTTTTTTTTTCCTTCTTGTATTTGGTCTTTTCTTTCCTTACAAATGGACATAGGCTTTTATAATATCCCTTTTCCTTGCATCCAAAATATATTATATGATTTTTATTTTTAGTCACACCTTGAGTTGTTGAGGCCATAGGACTTGCGTGTTGATTATGCTTTCTTGATCTCGGCCTCAACGTTGTCATGCTTCAAGGTCTTGGATATTGTCTTTCATCCTTGAATTCCTCTTGTTGCTTACCTTGAGATTTTTGTGTCTGTGAGATATTTTCGTGGAGGTTGAATACCTTATTCCACAGCTCATGCAGTTTTGTACTCGTCTATCCTGCCCAACATGTCTGATGAAGACAAGTGATGCTCTCCTCTAAATTCTATAAGCACAGAAATAAAGATTCCAAAGCCCAAATTTTAATTTGACATGCTTTGTAAAATGATGAATCCATTTAAGCAATGCTTCCAATGTTTGAAAGTGAATTTGGAAAGTGAAAGAATCGGCTATAAAGTTCAGCAGTATGAATGTTTGACAATCAAAGTTTGAAAATTTTGAACTTCATCTTTAAAAGTCTTACATTTATGGTTCCTTTATTGTTTCTATGTTCAAAGAATCCATCTACTACTATAAATATGTATTTTGTTGTACTGTTAGAATATGAAATAGAAAAGTGAGTTTTAATATATATTTTTTCAGATTATGTGATGTAATCTACCCAAGGAGTGATGCCTAAGTTTCTATAACTTTTTTACACTTCTTTACCACTAAATTTCAGATTTCTACTCCACGTATCTTCAGAAAATCATCCATCTTGTGCTGCATCATAGTTGGTATCAGAACTTAAGCTAATATGTATATCAGATCTGAGAGGAGCATTAGAGGAAAGTTGACTGATAGTAAACAAAATGAGATACTCATTCACATTATAAAACAACTTGATGGCATGCAAATTCTTCTAAATGGTGTTGAGGCCCTGATTTCTCAGCCTAAAAATAATCAAAGCCCAAGGAGAGCAAGGAGAAACATGTGAAGCAAACAATAACCTGATTCAAGAGGGTTTCCTACATTTCAATAGCAACTACCTTTTCCTGAGTGGGCTAAAGGTTTTCTTGAGACAAAGAACAATATTTTTCTTATGCTGTTGGGATATCACAAAGAAAATTCCAATTGAAATGCTAGATTTCAAAGGGAGAGTGGATCACACTTTATTTGCTAATGGGCTTGTAATAATAAAAAAATATTTTGATTGGTACACCATGACAAATGATCAGAGAGTGAAAGTTAGGTTTACTCGAATGAAGCTCGTGGGTTTAGCAAAAATATGGTGAATTGGTGTTGAAAGCGATATAAGGTGAATGGGACAGCCACCAATCAACTCATAGTAGGATATAAAGGCTAAGCTATGAGAGAAGTATTTGCCAACAAAGTATTATGATATTTATTAGTTTAAAACAAAACAACTTGTTTGTAATTGAAATTCAATGAATTAAAGACAAGGAGTCAAATTGATAAAGATTCCTAATAAACTCTTGCAAAGTTTGAGACTGAACTCAGAAGAGAATTGTTAAGACCACTTTATAGCCTGGAACAAGCTTTTCAAATAGCATTGGATATGGAGTACTCGGGGCATTCATTTGCTTAGAAGCTTGGAGTTTTAGCAGCTGGTTCAATGAATAAATGGATCAATGAAACCAAGTTGCAAGAAATAGAAAATTTTGTAACCCATTTAACGAGCAGAGTAACTCTAAGCCATCTTCAAAATCACTCGAATCTAAAAACAAAGGCAGAAAATGCCTCAAGTGTCAGTAGCAAGGCTAAATGGCTTACAATTATCCTAAAAAGAATTTGCACATTGATGTGGAACATTAAGATATGCAAAAAAATAAAAAGATGAAGATGATTTTTTTTTTTTGATTATGGAATTTCTAATGAAGATGATTTGGAAGAAGATGAAGACACTTATTTGACATCTATTTTTTAATGTTGGTTCACTGTGGGAATCAAGCACACAAGCTTATAATCGATGGAGGAAGCTACATGAATGTTATTTCACCATCTATGATGGAGCACCTCAAGCTTCCTACACAATCACATCTACAACCATAAAGATTAGACAGATAGATAATATCTCTTTTCTGTTCTGGTAACACAATGTTGTCTTGTTTCTCTTTTTTGTAAAAATTATAATCTTTTTGGTGTGACATTATCCCTAGAAAAGTAACTCATACACTTTCTGGGAGACCTTAGTTGTACAATTATTGAGATGTGCATATTGTGGCAAGTAGAATGCATATACTTTCATTTTCAACAAGAAGAAAATCTTATTCAAATCAATGCATACTGTTGAAATAAAGTAATACAACTAAGAGTAAGAGTAGGCAATGATCATGCTTAGCAGTACAAATTTTCTTCACATCCTAACAAAAAAAAAAAATCAGCAAGAGAGCAGTGCTATATATGCTCTTATAATCAAAGAAGCCAACGAAGTAACTACTACCAAAGCTTCCTCAGGCTCTCTAGAAATCACTATGAAAGATGTTTTTCTAATGTGATTGTAAAAGAATTACCCAGTGAGCTTCCATCGATGCGCATACTAGGATAGCAATTACTCAATTTACTAGCCTATTGAATGACTCCAAGTGGCTATGTAGAATTGAAAAGACAAGTGGATGAACTACTTTTCAAGAGTTTAATTCATGAAAGTCTAAGCCCATGTGTTGTTCCTACATTGTTGACACTAAAGAAATATAGTTGACGCTTGTATATGACAGATGTTTAATCAATAAGACCAACATTAAATATTAATTCTCAATTCCCTACCTTAATGATATACTAGATATGTTGGTTTGGAGATGAATGGAAGACACTTTTAAGACTAAAGATGTCGTTTATAAATGACTTGTCATGCCTTTTAGCCTTTCCAATACTGCTAGTTCATCAAATATTTATGTGCTTTATGATGGTGTTGCAAATTCATATCAGAAAATTTCTTGTTCATTTCAATGACATCTTAATTTATAGCAAGAGTAGAGAAGATCGTCATACCAATTTGCAACAAGTTATGAGTAGTTATGAGTGATCTTTGTAGGGAGAAGCTATATGTAGACTTTAAGGAATGCTTGTTCATGACTTTATTTGTGGTATTCTTAGGTTTGTGGTGTCATCTAAAAGATTAGAAGACGATTTGGATAAGATAAAAGCCATTCTTGAATAACCATTGCCTAGGACACTAGAAGTATAAGCCTTCATGGCCTAGCAACTTTTTATTAGTCATTAATAAAAACTTTTGGCACTATAATAGCCCCTATAATTGATTGTATGAAGAAAGATTTTATTTTGATCAACATAACTTCACAAGCTTTTCAAGAAGGAAAAAATTTGTTGAAACACCAAATCTTCTACTATGAGATTTTTCAAAGGTTTTTGAAATAACACGTGTTGCATCTAGTGTTAGAATCAAAGACATATTTAGCTTAATACCTATTACATTTTTTGTGAAAAGCTAAATGAGGCAAAACAATGATAATCCATTTATGATAGAATTTTATGCGATAGTTCAAGTTTTGTGCTATTAGCGAATATTACCTCCTTTAGCAAGAGTTTGTTCTATAATATGATCACTAAACTCTTCAATATATTAATTCCCAAAGAAAACTAAGTAATCGACATAGGAAATGAGTCTCTTTTTCCTTTCCTTTTTTTAGTTGGCACTAGGTTTCCAGTTTATGCCGATTAATCCTAAGGGTGATCGGTCTGGCTTACGAAAATTTTCCACCGGTTATCAGAGTAAATCAGAAAGTGCTTATGTGGCCCATCCATATAGTCAGCTTCCTTAAGCCCACTACTCATTGGAGGAAAAAATTGCCCTACAGTGCACCGTAGTTGAGTCTCGAACTTGAGGTACCTAGGATCTATAGAGGGCCACTACCATTGCACTAGAGGAAATGAGTCTCCTTGCAAAAATAGACCTTCATAATCAAGTTAAATCAAGTGTTGAAGACAAGGTAGCTTATGCGCTCAACAAAGTTTCTTCTATGTCTGTATAAATGGTGGGGTTTAAGCTACTTGAAAAAGACTATCCTTCATGTAAAGATTTAAGCATTACATTTGATGCATTGTTTACTAGATAACATGAGGAATTTCTAAATTTTTTGCTATTTAATGAGACTTTGTTTGCCGAATACTTCTCTTTGTGAGCAAGTGATATGGAAGTTACTTGCTGGAAGGACATTTAATCATTTTGGAAGTAATAAGACTATTGCAGTGGTGAAAGACTTTCTATTGGCCTAGTCTTAAAAAAATGTGGCCAATATATTCTCTTAATATTGCAAATGTGTTTGTATATGCGACTCTCTGTTCCACACAAATCATGAAAGATGTTGTTTGTCTTCATGGTTTACCATTAACAATTGTTTTTGACTAATATGTGTTGTTCCCAAGCTACTTTTGGTAAACCTTATAGAAAATGATGACTTTTTCTTCTTTCTACCCTTTAAATTGATGGTGAAATAGTGGTTGCCAATAGAAGTTTAGGTGATTTACTTCACAATGAGAACATGTTACCACATAGAATCAAATTCTTCCTATGGATGATTTTGCATATAAAGTTTTGTGAGTAGCTTTACTAGTTGCAGTCCATTTGAAGTTGTTACATATATGCTTCCTAAAAAGCCAGTTAATTTGGTTCCTCTACCATTGGAGGCAAGAGCAAGTGTAAAGCTTATGCTTTCAATAAATACATATAACATGTACATGATGATGTCAATGAAAAATTGCTATGAGCAACGAAAGATAGAAGACACATTTTAATTTGAAAAGAAACTTTATTGAATTTGAGGAAGGTGATATGATTATGGTTCATATAAGGCTAAAATGATATTTACTCAAGAAATGCTAGTTCCTAGAAAGTTTTGAAGAAAATAAACTCTAATGGTTATATCCTTAATTTACACATGGGTATTTGCAACATCAACATTGAGGATTTCTTATTACTCATAATATGAAGATGTTTTGTTAAGTAGTTAATCAAATGCTCATATATCATCAGTTCAAATATTGAAAGAAGAAATTGAAGATGTAACCGACCATCAGATTATGTCAGAAAAGGGAAGTGGTATCATTAATATCTTGTCAAATGAAAGGCACGATTGATAGGCTTTCCGCAAGTATACGGAATGTCGTCAAGTAATAAAAATATTGAATTCATAGGGACCGTGGAATTAATTACTAAACCAGCACAATAAGAATGGAGAGTTTGTGTGAATTGGATTGGTGTGGGGGAGAAAGAGTTTTGAAGTGCTCTTAGTCCTTAATTGGAGAGAAATCGACTTTGACAGTGTTCGGGAAGGCTTCTTAGGACTTCGGATTCCTCGAGATAATGATTGATTGACTATGGATCCTCTACCATTCCTCAATAAATGCGCAATTGCAAGGATTCTAACCCAAATATCCAATTAGACCTCGTCAGGTTTCCTCGGAATAAATTAATGGTGTTCTAGTGTTACTATTGTCGGTTTGAGATGACTCCAAATAGCCTGGTTAAGGCATTCCCGCTGTCACTCAGGCGTCCCAGTATACTATTAGATGTCCTATCCTCTGTCACTGGCTATCCGTTTAAAGACCTCTCCCCAACAATAAGTAACTATTAGTTATCCCTCATAAAGATTCATCACAGCCTAAGAAATTCCTTGGAAGGTCCGGTTAAAGGCATTCCTCCTGTCACGAGGCGCTCCGGTTATACGATCCTAAGAATCCTCAAAATCATAAATCATCCTTATCCTCATAGATTCAATATCCATTCATAAGCATATTATCAAATAAGTACAAGGCACAAATTTATGAAACAAATTGCACATTCATATCATAGAATATGGTAATTAACAAATCCATAAATACTATCAACCATTAACCTCAATTCCTCCTACATCCTAGAATCTAAAGGACTACTCCATAGCGGAGAGGTTACAACACGGAGAAGAGAGTAAATAATACATTCTATCCCTCGAATCTAATAAGAAAACAAGGAAAACAACTTATCAATGAATGTCTTCTTCTTCGGCTTGTAATCTCGGTGAAGATGATGGATGGAGGTGATGGAGTGTCCGGACGGATGAACGGATCATCGAATCTTGCTCCGGAATGAGACGTCGGTGCTCTAGAATGCTCCTTGGTTTCTCCAAAGTCTCCCCCCTTCTTTAGGGCTCATAAGAGCACTATTTATACTGCTAGGCATGCCCCCGTCACACGGCCGTATCTAGGAGACACGGCCATGTGTGGCCGCCTCTCTGTTGGATAGGCAC
>JBBMKF010435249.1:0-30936 GCA_037834155.1 Curcuma caesia
TGCTTCAACTAAAAGAATTGCTCCTGGTGACTTTTCTGAAGTCTGCCGAACACTTAAAAAGGTATATTTTGTATCATCTTAAACTTCATGTCTTTACCAATACATTTTAAATATATTTTTCTTGAGTTTTTTTATCGGCATTCTGGGTTAGGATTTATTTACTTGTCATTGGTGTTGTACCCTAGAACACGAGCATCAGCATGCTTTCTTTGGTCTTTTTTTATGCAGCTCAAGTTATTGAATGTGCTAGTCTCTAGTTGGTTTCATCCTTGTGCTTTTTAATTACCCTTTTAGACTTGTGGCTTTAATTATGGCATTGTTTGCTAAGGTAACAGTTGTTCTTCATTAATCTTATTGTACCCTTTACTGTGGTTTCAGCTTGTTACAGATGTGAATCTCGCTGTTTCAGTAGAGGCAATTCAAGCAATAGGAAATTTGGCCAAAGGTCTGAGAAATCATTTTGCTGCAAGCTCAAGATATCTGTTGCCTATTCTACTTGTAAGTTATTGTAGTTCTTGTCTTGTCCATTTTTACAAAACTGGTTCCACTATGCTTTTATTGTTGGATGCAAGGCTATCAAATTAGGCTTGTATTGTGAATCATTTTGGTGAATTACAAATCGTGACTCTTATCAAACAGTGAATCAGAAAGCTTGGATAAAAAGATAAAATATGTTGAAAATAATTTTACTTTAGCCAAGAAAGTTTTGATACCTAGAGGTATGTAAAATAATATAATATTTTAATAGCATTATAGAATAGAAAGAGTAAGTTAATCTTGATCCATAACAGTTTACATCCTCCGTTAGTAATAATACACAAATTCTTATTATTTTATTTCATTAATAATTAAAATAAAATATGAGCAATAGAAAATTTCCTCTTCAAATACAACTTAGAATTTAGATATGATATAACCTTCTTAAGTCAGTATTGATTTTGCCTTAATTGTTATTCTATGTATTAACGTGAAATTTTATTTTTCTCAACCATTGTTAGGGGTCAGGTTCACATGACCTATTGTGGAATTCTATCTATATTTGATTTTTTTTATCTATTCCATGTTAACTTTGATATTTTACTCTTTGGCCATTTTACTAATATCGCACCATATGAAATTCATCAATTTTCTTGTACTATAATAAGTTTGGTTTAATTTCTAGCAAATTGTGTATTTTTAATATAATTTTTTAATGGGTTAATTTTACTTTTATTCAGTAAATTTCTTTTAGATTATTTTCTTTCTTAGTTTTAAAGTTTGACAAAATAAAATTCACAGTGAATCATTTTAAATTGAATTAAATTTTCACAGTTGTTTTTACATCTCATTCATATGTAAGAATAGTATTGATTATATGCGAACTGTATCACGAATTGTGAATCATATGGGTCTAATACCTATGTTTGGATGTGTTATGTTATTTTGGCGCAAAGTTATTTGTTGTTAAATTCTTGGAGAGCTGATGCTGTATAACATATAGCGAGTAATATATGTGTTGTGATAACTTACAAATGATTATTAGTTTGATGGAATATGTTTTAATAGATTGAAAAGTTTATAAAAGGGAGGACTTATTATGCATAATATAACTAAAATCAAGGCAAAGATGCGAAGCTTAAATAATGCAAAAAATTAGAATATAAAAGCCAATGATATTTATGGAATTACTAAAGCTAGGAAATATAATTTAGAGGTTTGAGTAATATTAGAATATAAAAGATTAAAATTGGAAGGTTTATGTTGACAATAAAGTAATCAAGGAGAAATTAATTTACTAGTTATATAAATAAATTTCCCTAGTCAAATTAGTAGATGAAATTGTGCTAATTAGTACTTGTATAAATAGAACATACCCAATGGTTTAATTGAGGTGAGAAACTTTAGAAACTAAGGATTTGAATTAGAAAGGATAATGTATTAATTGTTGTTTGAACGATAGAAAAGAAGTGGAGGAACATTTATGATGGATAGTTATGTAATCTAAGAATCTTGGATTGTTTATTTGACAAATGAAATTGCTCCTTTTTGCTTATACTGAAGTAGATAAGGGAATTGGTTGCTTTCTTTTCTCCCTTTTATCATCTGAGCTCCCTTGCTCTCAAGTAGACTCTAAATAAATGTTGGCTCGTATATTTGGAATGTAAATTTATGTTTGTTATCATCTTTGCTGGTTCAAGATTGTTTTTTTTACATAGGCTTTCTAATTCCTACTTAAATTATGTTTCAAATTGTCATTCTAATCATCATACAATTTTTTTTTTTCAGGAAAAGTTGAAGGAGAAAAAGCCGACTTTGACTGATGCTTTGACTCAAACTCTTCAGGCGATGCACAAGTCTGGATGCTTAATGTTGGCTGATGTTATTGAAGGTAATTCTTGTCTTACAACCAACATATGGCACAATTCTGTGTGTCACATCTGATGCATGAATCGTTTATATTTTTGAATTTGTGTATTTTTTTCAATTAGTAAATACCAACAATGGCTATATTTATACCGATTCCAAACTAATTCCTATGTTTCCATGTTTGTATTGTGATGATGGATGTTCAGTAACTTTTCTATTTTTAACCTTTATGTTTGATCAGATAGGGAATCTGTACTTGAATCCTTTGTCATTCTCTTGAAAATGAATAAGTTTTCTTTGACTAGGTTTAACTATTGCATCTAAGACAGACCATACAACTGTCTTTTTTTTTTTAATTATGCAGCAGAAGGTTGATGGCGTTCTATCAGCTACTCCCTATTACCTTTATGTTTTTTGTGGTGAAACTAATAATTCATATGGTTTGTGATTAAATTAGTAACTCATTGTCATCATCAGCAGCTTTCTGAATAACAACTGCTTTTTAGTCATGCAGCATAGAAATTAAGCCATATTACCTAAATCTTTCGTGATGAAATTAACTTCTTTCATCACCATCATTATGGTTTTTCCCAGTGACTTAGGGTTGGCTGCATTAGTCATATCCCTCCATCATGATCATTAGCTTTCTGAACGACCAGCTTTTATTATGAAACAGATGGTGGATTTGCATTCTAAGTTTAACCTTTATTATCTCTATGTTTCCATTATGAAATTAGTAACTCAAAATTGTTTGTTCTCTTGATATCTGTTATGAATGCCGATATTAGATGTTTTTAATGTGGAACAATCTTTTGTTTGAATGTATCTTGTTTTCATTACAGATGTAAAAGTGGCTGTAAAAAATAAGGTTCCACTTGTGCGCTCGTTGACACTGAATTGGGTCACCTTTTGCATTGAGACAAATAATAAAGCTACTATTCTTAAATTGCACAAGGATTTTGTGCCTATGTTTTTGGAGGTCAGCAAGAGAATGTTTTGTTTATTCTTAAAACAAAACATGGCTTAGTTAACTAATTGTGGAAATTGTGGATATTTATTTGTGATTCTTTTGTAAAAATTTGAAGAGCCTCAATGATGGGACTCCTGAAGTGAGAGATGCAGCTTTTGCTTCATTAGCGGCTATTGCTAAGGTACAAGAGAAATGCTTATTTTCCCCCCCACCAGTGGATACAATTATTAGATTATATTCAGAATTTTTCTAACCTTGGATTTTAATTCTTTAAGATGGTTGGCATGAGACCCTTAGAAAGGTCATTAGAGAAACTTGACGAAGTTAGGAAAAAGAAGTTATCTGATATTATTGGAGGCCCTGGTAGTGGTGAGGCCCTAACCTCAGGATCAGGTTTGAATATTTTCTGATGTTTGTGACAAATCCAATAGTTTTTTATGAGTTTTTTTTCTTCTGATTTTAACATTCTTAATTTCTACTGTGTTTATCCAGCTCCACCCTCTAATTCAAGTACCAGCTTATCTGGTCCTGGGGTGAGTTTTTATTTTATTTTTTATGACAGTGATCAACATTTCTTCTCCTAAATTTCCACTTTGTCACCATCTTGTCACTTGCAGTAATTACTTATAACTTTGTTTTCTTGATAGTCATTATCTTAGTTTACCAATAAACTAAATAATTGAATGAGAAATTCTTATTTTGATGCTAGTATGATATGCCAGCACAGTAAAGAAATAAAGAGCAATTTTGAGTAACTACATTGAAGAGAGAAGAGGAAAAAGTCAATTTGCATTCACCAAGTATCATATAGAAGCTTTGTATTTTATGATACTGTAGTATCTCGAAAGATTATATAATTTTAGGAGCTTTGAACCTAATGGCTTTAAACTATGATTTTTATTTCTCGTTACACTATCATCAGAATTGTTCCTTTCAGAATTGTTCCTTTCTCGACCTTATGGATCAATAAACGATCTAGAAGCCTTGAAGTCATTTCCTTGACACTTTCTGTTTTCACTACATATACATTCAGCCAAGAAGATTTCTTAAATTTTCTGGTTTATGAATTAGTTCCTGGATGTGTTTTCTCTTTCAAATTGATCAACTTTTGTGACATGACAGAATTATAAATTTCCTTTTCATTGAATATAGTCATATGACTTGTTTATTGTTTGCTAATTGACTAAATTAGACGAAGCTCCGAGGCTGTATCATGCATATTTCTGTTCATCTGTTTGATACTTCAATCATGTATATGCGGATATATATCTTTAATTTACACATTAAGCTATTTTGATCATGTTGCCATAATTCTGTCATTTTGGCTTATATATATCTATATATATGTGTGTGAGTGTGTGTATGTGTGTGTGAACATGTGCAACCATAATTACCATTTCCCTGCTGCTTTTTTCTGGAAGTACTACCACATTAATGAGTACAATATATAGCTAATTAGCCATCATGTGGGAGAGCCTAATTTTTGTTCCTTAAAATGACCTTTTATAGGGCACGGATAACTCATTCGTAAGGCGGTCTGCTGCTAGCATGCTTAGTGGGAAGAAATCTGCCCAAGTATTAGTGAGTTGTGATATAATATATAACAAATGATTTTCATATCCAACTAGTGAAGTGCAATTTGACTGAATATCTTTTTTAGCCCGCTACTAAGAAAAGCATTGTTACAAAGACCAGTGTGAAAAAGGCGGATGGGGTGGGACAATCAAAGGCTTTTGTTGAGATTGAAGATGTTGAGGTAATTAGACTCAGCAAAACTCCATATCCTTTTTCTTTAGGATTAACGATATCCTGTGTTCTTCTACATAGAATCTGATTAAAGAAAGAGAAAAAGTTATGTAGAATAATTTTTTAATGGATCTTTTGGGTAGATTTGTTGCTAATACTCTGTTCTATGTTATCTCATTTCAAATTTACATGATCCATAATAGCCTGGTGAAATGAGTTTAGAAGAAATTGAAGGAAGATTGGGATCGCTTGTAAAAATGGAAATTATCTCTGAACTAAAAAGTAGCATTTGGAAGGAAAGGCTAGAAGGTAATGAATCCCTCTTTCTTGTTATTATTAATTTTAGTTGTCTAGTCTATCTATGTGGTGTCCATTCAAATAGAACGATAATCATAAATTATGTTGCCAATTTGAATAACACGTTTCATTGTATTATAACTCCATAACTATCAATTCCAAAGTAGTGTAACCTAGAAGTTTTTCATTGCTTTGTCATAATTCAGATCATGTGGTCAAATTAATCATCGCTAAACTGATGCTGGTAAGCACAGTGACACTGACCAAGATACATCTTTTTCAGCTATTGGCTTTTTTAAGCAGGAAATTGAGAATCTTCAGGATCTTGATCAATATGCTGAGATCTTGATTCGGTTTTTATGTGTTGTACCTGGATGGAGTGAGAAAAACGTACAGGTAACATGCCAATGTAGAAATATGAAAAGATAGTTATTGACTTTTATACTTACCTGTTAAAAGATTCTAACATGTTTATGGGACAGGTCCAACAACAAGTCATTGAGGTCATTACGCACATAGCTTCCACTGTGAAAAAATTTCCAAAACGATGTGTGGTGTTGTGCCTTTTGGGTATGGAACTACAGTTAATATTTCTTTGATATTCCTGGATCTAGGTCAAGAGTTTTCTTGAATGAGTTGCTCCACTGAAGGCTCTCTCCCCTTCTAAATTGCCACTGCATCACATGGGTTAGATTTGATCTTTATGGATATTTGATCTAGTAGGTCTGAGGGATGTTTCTTGTTGGCAGGCATAACCGAGCGGGCTGCTGATATTAAAACACGTAATCAAGCAATGAAATGTCTTACTACTTTTTCTGAGGCAGTTGGTCCAGGATTTATTTTTGATAGGGTAAGGAATTTGATTTTTTTTATTACAATTAGTTTATTTATTTGTATAAGCTCTGACAAGATACTCCGCTAATGTTCAAGCTCTACAAAATCATGAAAGAGCACAAGAATCCCAAGGTTTCCACTGAAGGCATTTCATGGATGGTATCTGCAGTGGAAGACTTTGGAATTGCCCATATAAAGTTAAAGGTGCTATTGGAGTCTTTTTGTGATCAGTGATTCTCATGAAATTCTCTCTTCACAGTAAATGTCTGGTTGCAGGATTTAATTGATTTTTGCAAAGAATTCGGGTTGCAATCTGGCACTGCACAAATCAGGAATGCAACCGTCAAACTTATTGGGATCTTACATAAATTTGTTGGCCCCGGTAAAATTCTTTTGACTTTTCAAATCATAGTTGTTATGACAATGGTTTCTAAGCTTTGCTTCCTCACAGACATTAAAGGTTTTCTGACTGATGTTAAGCCTGCTCTTTTAAGTGCTTTGGATGCTGAGTGCGAAAAGAACCCGTTTGAGGTAAAATATGAATCATGTAACATGTTGTCATCATTGAACTTATTTAATTCATCACTAAAATTTCTTATTTGACAATTGATAGGGTGTTGCAGCAGCTCCCAAGAAATTGGTAAAAATATTGGATTCTGGATTGCCTACTTCTGCATCTGGGTCTGATGGGCTTCCTCGTGAGGATATTAGTGCAAAGATAACACCTAATCTGTTGAAGGACCTTGGAAGCCCTGACTGGAAAGTATGAGATTCAGAGTGACTATCCAATCTTTTTATAATTATTAGCATTTCTGTGTTAATGCATATTGAATTCACTTCTTTCAATATATAGGTTCGTTTGGAATCCATTGAATCTGTTAATAAAATTCTGGAAGAAGCGCATAAGCGTATCCAACCTGCTGGAACTGGTATAGGTCGCACCACATTTTCTTTGTTCCTTGGTTACAATATTTGTGAATTCACTGGCCTATTTTATTTGTCCAATGCCAGTTGAGTTGTTTGGTGCTCTTAGAAGCCGTCTATATGATAGTAACAAAAACTTAATAATGTCAACTTTGGCTACTATTGGTGGTCTTGCATCAGCAATGGGCCTTCCTATTGAGAAATCTAGTAGGGTAGGCAGTCCAATTTAACCAACTCTTTTAACTTTTTTCTTTCATCGAACCTACTTTAAGCCTTATGATGTTACCACTGCTGCTGTTTCTTATATAGGGGATTCTATCAGATGTATTAAAGTGTTTGGGTGATAATAAGAAGCACATGAGAGAATGCACATTGAATACTTTAGATTCATGGATCCTTGCAGTTCACCTTGATAAAATGGTACCTTTCTATCTATGGTGATCTCCTTTGCTGTCTCCCTTTATTGGCTGGTAATATACTTATCTGATGCATTTTTTATAGATTCCATATATTACAGTTGCTTTGGCTGATGCAAAACTTGGCACTGAGGGCCGGAAAGATCTTTTTGATTGGTTAACACGACATTTGTCAGAGGAAAATGATTTAGCTGATGCTTCACAACTTTTTAAGCCAATTTCTACTGCTATGACTGTAAGTCTAAGTTACAGTTGCATCTGGTCCACTTTCTTTGGGTAGAAATACTCCTATCAAATACATTTCTTTGTTCAGGATAAATCAGCAGATGTTCGCAAGGTTGCTGAGTCCTGTATTATTGAAGTTCTTAGAGTCTGTGGACAAGAAGCAGTATGCAAAACTTTTTGTAAACCTTTGGCCTCTTCTTCAGACAATGATGACATGGATTATCGACACCTTTTTCCATTTGTCTTCTAATTTTGCAGACTACCAAATGTATGAAGGATTTGAAGGGACCTGCTTTGACTGTTGTACTTGAGCGTTTAAAGCCATCTGGTGCTATTGAAGGTATCTTACTTGAAGTCTCATGTCTTGAATGCAACCTGAGTGTTTCATCCTACTTTGTTGCCTTCAGAATTTTCAGAATCCACACGAGTGATTTCTGGTGGTCTGACTTCCAAGTCCACCATGAAGAATGGAAAGCTAGTATCAAATGTTGGCAATGACCGTAGACCTGGCGGCAAGATGATGCCAACGGTGTGATTGTCTCTCTAGTTGTAAAATAACTTCAAAAGCAGATGGTGCTTACTTTTGATATTATTGTTTTGCCAGAGAAATGTTCCAACAAGGGCTTCCAAACTTGACCCTTTTGCTTCTGTTCAAGATCTTGCCGTCCAGTCACAGCCTTTATTTAACATTAAAGACTCCAATAAGGTTTATTATGGGGAAAATACTTATATTTGTGCTGATATTTGGAACATGTATTTATTTCTGACTCAAAATTTTCTGCATGAATACTATGCAGGAAGATAGGGAGAAGCATGTTCCTCGGAGATTTAAGTTTGAGGAGCCACGTCCAGAACAAATTCAGGAGTTAGAGGTTTCTTATTCAAAAGATCTGATATATTTGTTTATTTTTGTTTTTACAATTTGGAGCTTGCTTAAAACCGCTATAATAATGAGTGAGAAATGTCTGATAAAAAGTTCCTATCCACAATTTTGAGAAAAAAGAATTCATCTAATCTTCGGAGCAGATGGTTGATAGTAATACATCATCAAGCCATGTTGGTGATTGTTTCCCTCCTTTAAATACTATGCAAGGATACCTCACTAGTAAAATTCAAATTAATTAAATCTTTTTTTACATCAACTACAGTTTCTTGACTCCTTCTATCCTCGTGAATATTAACTCTAATTGATTCAACTCGTCTAACTATTAATTGGTTAGTCATCTTTGAATATATGAATGTTTGAAGCTACACTTAATTACTTCTAAATAAATAATAGTATATTGATATATGAGTGCATATGTGTGTCACCTCACACCTATGTGGATATTGGAAGTCTAGCATCTCAAATGTGGCCACCTTCAAATGTAATCAATTCAATTTATCTATGTTTCTTGTACTCAGGTATGATATTTGATACAGGCATGGATCTAAATGTTTGGCAACTATTTGTAAAAGGTTGTACACGTGATCAATAGGGGTGTCTGGATTCTAACATAGGTACAAAGGGGATAGATGAAGAGTCTAATCACAAAGCATCTAACTTGTTTTATCAGTCACCTTTAAACATGTTTTTACCTTAATCTATTATTCCTCTCATCTTGTTATTTATTAGATATTCACTTAATTGCTTTCTAATTGTAGTAGTTTTTTTATAGTAACTACATATCCATCTTAGTGTTCTTATTTCTCCTATGCTTATTGTTCGACGTGTTTATTAATTGTCTTTCACTTCAATAAACAAAAAAGTGAGCCATGCTACTGACCAATGTTGTTATACAATTTTCATTTAGTCTAATGGGCATATGACAATATCACACAAAAGCTCTTTTTCTATTAATGATATTGATTGATATATCCTTCTTGAGTAACATGTCCAAAATATTCAAAATATGTATTTATTTGTGAAGTTTCTTCTCATAATTCAAGCTTTGATTTTAACCTATTTACATTCTTGTCAATTAGCACAACATAGTGAACAAATGACATGCACCAAGGATGTTCATGTTGAATATGTTGGTGAGTTCATCTATATTAATGCAAAAGATTGGAGATGACATTGATGTGAACCTACAAGCCAATAGCTTTGACACTGATGACTATATTATCATTTGCATCCTTATTACACTGAGATGACTACTAAGTATTCCTTCTAAAAAATTCACCACATTGCCTCGAGATTCTATCCTAAGTTTTTTTTTAATTCAATAATCATTCCAAAATCCTTTTCTCTACATTTGATATGTTCTATTAGTTGTCCAAATAAATAGCATATATATTGGACGTTAAGGTATAAACCAATTATCTTTTAAAAAATATTCATTTCATCTCTTATTGTTAAGCAAATTTCTATGTCCGATCTTTCAGGCATGATCAAATTGATTATTTTTCATCTTTCATTCTCTTCTCAATTCCTGAGGACTTGTGGTGTGACTTATTAGTTTGATTCTTCTATAAGTACACAGGCATGGTGTTTCGCTTTCTTCATATTAAGTGTTACTAAAAATTTTTCCTTCATTCCTACATCTTAATTCTCAAAATTTTGTTGAATAACTTGGTTAACCAAATTAACTTATCTCCTAAATTCTTCTAAATTTTAATAAAATTATTGTCCAAGTATATATGATTACATATCTTCATTATTGATTGCTCATTAATAGTGTAGTAAAATTTTAATCTTGATTGCATTATGAATTTATCATCAACACGAACAGTCATTTTTATCTTTGATGCATCTCTAAATCTCTGTATTTTGTTTCTCAAGCTTTACCAATCTTATAAACATGTTCCTCCATTTATTTTTCTGCATCGTCTAGAAAATTAAAGCTTCAAAATCTTTAGTAGCAAAAAAGGTACCATGTGATAAATTTACACATGGAAAGAAATAACATAAATATGACAGAACATGCTATTTATGTTTATTTGCATTATGAAGAAAACATTCAAACACTTAGGATAACATTAGGAAGCACTGTACTATCGTATTAGGCACATTATTTGGCTACTGCTCATGGCTTTGCAGTGAGCCACACCTGTGTGCAAGGGTGGCACTACCCTCGTGTGATGGTGTGAACATGCAGAATTTTTTTCCTAGAAATTTAGAAGAGAATTTGTTTTCATGTGATAAGATATTAAGCATTCCTTGTTATGATATTAAAATTTCTACTGCAGTATGATTTCATGAAGCATTTCAGAGAAGATCTCCATAGGAGACTTTTAAGCCCAGACTTCAAGAAGCAAATAGATGGACTTGAGTTGTTGCAAAAGGTGGATTGATATTTTCCCTCTTGAGTTAGCAATAAAGGATTGTGCATGTATATTTTCATTGATGATTTGTTTTGAGTAATTGTCTTGTCTTTATATAGGCTTTGCCATCTCATAGGACTGATATATATGAACTACTTGACATACTTTTGAGATGGTTCGTTCTACGATTTTGCGAGTCAAATACGACATGCTTGTTGAAGGTAAAACATATTTTGTTTCTTATGGTAATTGACTGGCTTGTTTTGCTGCTTAGAGTGTTGAGTAAGAAATCATCTTTTTTCTTTTTGACTACTACTTGTAGGTGCTTGAATTCCTCCCAGAACTTTGTGATGTTCTAAAGGATGAAAATTATAGTCTTACTGAGGCTGAAGCTGCAATATTCCTTCCATGCCTTGTTGAGAAGGTTGTTTTAAATATATAGTTTGGTCGTATATATTCTTTGACGCCATGAAGATTCTCTTTATCTATCAATTTTTAAACCTGTAGAGTAAATACATCCATGGTGGAATACATTTATATTTTCTTTCTTAATTTGGTTCTCACTGCTTGGTTGCCGCATTCAACTATTTATCTTATGGTGCTAAGTTATTTCTCACTGCAGTTTGGTCATAACATCGAAAAAGTCCGGGAGAAGATGCGTGAATTGATGAAGAAAATTGTTACTAATTATTCAGCATCAAAGTTCTTTCCTTATATTTTGGAAGGCCTGCGATCAAAGAATAATCGGACTCGGATAGAATGTGTTGATTTCATTGAATACCTACTTGATCATTATGGAGCTGAGGTTAATTCATAGTCATCATACTATCAGTGTATTTGTTTATCAGCTACATGTTTTTCTTATATCTTGTTTTTTAGATTAGTGGACAGTTGAAATCTTTGCAACTTGTTGCTGGTTTAACATCTGAGCGTGATGGTGAAATCAGGAAAGCTGCTCTTAACACGTTGGCTACTGCTTACAAACATCTGGGTATGTCCTTTGTGCCCTAAATTTTGAAATATTATCTGGCTGATGCTCAGGTTACCTTGATTGCAATGATGGATATGATTTCTGATATCTTTCAAGATAGCCGTGTTGGTACCTTATGATGTCTGCATTTTAGTACTTTTGTGGAAGCTATTGTCTGTTCTTTAACAGGTGAAGATGTCTGGAGATATGTTGGGAAGCTTTCTGATGCTCAAAGGAGTATGCTAGATGACAGATTTAAATGGAAGGTTAGTGCATGCTTCTTTCCATCTTATGATCACTGAGATATCATAGGATTGTCATAAGCTATAAAGCCCTAGTATGTGTTTTTAATCCTTTCATTTTCAGGCTCGAGAAATGGATAAGAGAAAGGAAGGCAAGCCTGGCGAGGCTAGAGCTGCTCTAAGGCGTTCAGTCCGAGAGAATGGGTCTCTCTCTCTCTCTCTCTCTCTATATATATATATATATATATATATGACATGATTTTTTTTTGTAAGAATACAGCATGATTAGGCTTTTATTTTTGCTTTTGCTTTTTGAACGGATAGGATATATGACTCGGATGTGATTATCCTTTTGCCTATTTCATATATTGCTCTCGTTCTTATAACTTGGGCTTGGAATTGGTGAATGTTAGGTTGCATTTCTAGGGTTTTTCCATTTACAAGGCTGCAGATTGATAAAGAATCAGTGCAGCCTCTGCCTCCCTTCGGCACTTTCCCTCCTAATCTCTCCACATTTCATTTATCCTCTGCCCTCCACAAACCACAATTAATTGATTGCAGCCCCTGTGCCTTCTTCAAGAAAATATGTAGCTCTACTCATTATTTTGTTATCTTCTCTTCTCATGTGGTGTATTGTTCTTTTACCCATTTAGTCATTTGCTCTGGATGTTTGTTCCTCTTCTTTTAAGAGTAGATATAGGAACAGTAATCTCTTCTTTCTCATTTGAAATTCAGCACATATTTTCCCTATGCTTGCAAACATAAAATCCTTATGGTACGTTCAGTTTGAGGGAGGTTGTAGAAGTTATGAATATTATACTCCTTTGAAGCAAAAGATTAAACCAACTTTATCATCATAAGGCCAGAGCTTTTATCTATTGCTCGTCTTTGTTTTACTTAAGTTGAAATGAACTTAGGCAACCCTTTTCAAAGAAAATAAAAATGAGACATAGTGGCCCTATCTCTAGCTAAAGCATGCCAAGTCACACATAACATCCTTGTGTTTCAGCATTTGTGCAACAGAAATCTTCATTACAGCCTGTTAGCTTGACATCTGAATGATCTCCTTCACGGAATCTATCAAGTGACGAGGATTGGTTACATGGAAAATACTATTCACTATAAAGCTACCAAATTTAGTGCTATTCCCACTTTGACAGCCTAGGTTATTTTCTATCTTTTGTCTGGAGGATGAAGTTGAAAGAAGCAGTGAATCACATGTATTAGCTTGTATATTAATGGCCCTTGCATTTCAGTTGTTGTGTCTTTGTTTTATGATACATTTGGAGTTTTGTTATTCTATTATCACAAATACAATGCTGATTACGTGGTAGCTTATATATTTAGGTAAGCAACCACTTCTTGTCCCACTCTATTTTCCCTGTTTTTTTTTTGGCAACTTTTGATACAGACAAGTTCCTACTATCTATGAAGGGTTAGTGCTATTCACTAAGGCTCTTTGAAAGGAATAAGCTGTTTGGGTCTTCTAGATCTGTTGGGTAGTCATCAGTTTGCCACTTGTGTCTTAGAGGTGGATGAGCCGAATGTGCAATCATTTTTCTGTTGTTGTCAGGGTCTTATTGTCTTATAGTGGTGATGTATCATGTTAGACGTATTGGATAGTTGTTGGCAATGTAAAATATGAGAGGACTATTTCACCTTTTCATCGTTCTACATATCATTGTTTTCTATTGAGGAAGGTTTGTGGATTATAATATATGGTTTCTTGCTTTCTTTGCTTTGCTAGATGCTTATCTTGTTTTTATTTATATTTCAAATGACTAGTCTTACTTAATCTGTGCGGAAGTATTTACTTAAAGCATCAGAAACTTTCTGCTAGAAAGAAATTAATTTTTCCTATGGTTTTTTTATAATTTTTCTAATTTGATTCGCAAGTTGTTGTTTCTAATCTTTTTTTTTTCAGTGACTCACTGATCTTTCACAATTTTGTTGTGTCATGATGCCTAAACTTATGTTGAATTCACAGGCTAGATGTAGCAGAACAGTGTGGAGAAGTTTACTCACGTGTTGTTTCTGTTCCAATAGAAGCAAGGTATGGTAATTCATGAAAAAAATATAATTTGCTTCTTGTGCGAAACATGCAATCACATATTCCGTGTACAACCATCCTTCCTGTTTTTGCCTGTCTTTTATTGATAATGCTTAACAGCAGGGAAACTTTTGGTTATGCTGAATCTGCTGAAAGGCACATTTTAGCTCGACAGTTTGCTACCGCAAATGGTCCTACTGACTGGCACGAAGCTCTTGATATCATTGCATTGGGTCTACCTGAACAGGTTTTTTATTTGCAAAAATTTTCAGCTATTATTAGTTTCAGTAAGTCATTTTTCAGCCAGTGTGTTGAAATAATAGGTAGATCTTTTTCTTTAACTAATTGCTTCCTTTTCAGACCCACAAGTAGGGGTTTTCATAATTTTTAGAACTGTATAACAATTTAAATCTAAAACAATATGGATCATTATATATGAATCAAAACTTAAAAGAATGATGATGATTCGTCTCAATAACATTGGACATGAATCATCTGAATGATGATGATTCGTCTCAATAACATTGGACATGAATCATCTTTTATTATTGTGGAAAAAAAAGAAAATCCATCAGAATAAAATTGGTCAATATGCAATGATGACTAAGAAGAAGAATAAGTTTTGCTGCAACTCGGAGTTGATGGTGACCAAGAAGAAATTTTAATTCATCGAATCAGCTTTCCTCTTCCTCTCTTCATGTTTCAACAGTTTGTCCTTCCTCACATCAACCATGCCAATATACATGGAAACTCAGAATCAGTGATGAGGGCGGAGTCGGCAATCACTGCCTATAGTTGAAGCACCTGAATGGCTGTCATGTTATCTATTTGATTACATTGTTTCATTTCAATTCCAAATGAAAAGACATTATTGCATAAATTTTAATCAAGGTAAATATGAACACTATTGTTGGTAATAAATCATGATCCTATATTGGTATATGAAAATCTACCTTTTCTATCATTTTTTAAATCCTACAAGTTATGATTCGTACATTCACAATATGGAATTGACAACATGATTCACTATATGAATTTGAATTTGAAAACATTGGAACAAAATGCAACTTTGGATTGTATTTGCACAAGTGATTCTCCTTTTTCTTTATAGAGTCAGATACTATTTACTAGTTCCATGACATCCATAAAGAAATAATATCACCTTAGATTGAGGTAAAAACTATTTTTTTTCTTGATTATGTTGTTAGATTTTGAAGTAATTGGCCTTTGTAGTGGTTTCATCCCTCTGCAGAAATTGCTGGGTGTAAAAATTTTGAGCCTCATTCAATTGTTTCACGTCTCTATCTTTCTTGCTTTCTGTAGCCTAGAGCTTTCTGAACAACATTTGAAATAATTACTCACACTTGTATACCGGTTCGATCATTTATCAAAATTGGAACATTTGGCTTGGTACAACGTGAAGTGTCCTTCAGTTCAATTTTTTTTTTTTCATAATTTTCCATTGGTTTCCATTTGCCTGTATTATATTTCTGATGCTGGTACATATCAATTAGGATAAAATGGTTTTGTTGCAATCCTTGGTGATAAATGTTAAACTCACTTTTATTGGCAGTTTTCTCTACCTATACCATTCTGTTTCTGTGCCTCGTAATTTTAGAATTTTAACAACTAGGTTCTTTGTTGGTTTATCACTGCACCACTTATATTTTTTTGTTTATTAATTATTTTTATGGGAAACATAAATGATGTAGAAAAGGTAAGTGTCATTCAGTAGATTATCAAGATTGATTTTAGACTGGAATTTGAAATAGATAATATATAAACATTAAGATTTCATGTTAGGAAACTATGAAATTATTATGCTTGAGAAAACTGCTAAAACATTCAAGAAAGGTTTCCAGTCTTTGTTTCTGACATTTTTGAAGGGACTGGTAGGTTTACAACTCCTATTCTGTGTTGTATTGCAAAGTCAAATAAAATTTAAACAATATCTTAAGAATGTAGTCTTGGGTTTTTGGATATTGATGTTGAATTTGATGAGATTTCTGTTCTCCAGGAAATCCTTTCTGTTTGTTTTATATCTTATTTTAGATATCTACTTTTTCTAGTTCTACAAGAAGGAAACTTATTTTGATGCTTGTACTGTATAGCAAGTATAAACTATAATTATAATAATGCCACATACTCTTTGGTTAACCATAGTCACATTTTTGTTTGTATTCTTTGCTTTCCTTTTTCCCCTTCCTCTCCTTTTTGATTTTTTTTTTTTTATGATAATCATACTCTTCTTTAGATTTTCTCTTTTGCCTTGGTGCAGTCAGTTGAAGGCATGAAAGTTATATGCCACGAGCTGACACAGGTCACAGCTGACCCTGACAACAGTGCAATTGAAGAGCTAGTTAAAGATGCTGATAGATTGGTTTCATGCTTAGCAACAATGGTAGTTTGATCTATTTTCTGTGATTTTAAGGAACTATGTTACTGTTTATTTGCTTAATACATCTCAAATTATTCAGGTTCCTAGCACCTTTAATTTCAGTCTTTCTGGAGCTTCTTCGAGATCCTGTAAATATGTGCTTAACACGATGATGCAGGTATTCATCTTTTAGTTGAATGTTTTTTTCCATCTATTTCTTGGATGGCATGTATGAAAACTCTCTTCTGTAGACCTTCCAGATCAAAAAACTTGCTCATGCTGTGAAGGAGAATACATTGGACAACCTCATCACTGAACTTCTTCTTTGGCTTTTGGATGAAAGAGTTCCTGTGATGGACGATGGTAGTCAATTATTGAAAGCACTTAATGTATTGATGCTCAAAATTCTGGTAAGGTTTTTTTTGTTATTACATGAAGTGTCATGAAATAGAAAATGTATCCTTAACTATCTTTGTTTGAGCAGGATAATGCAGAAAGAACATCTTCTTTTGTGGTGTTAATTAACTTGTTGAGACCTTTGGATCCATCAAGGTGGCCATCCCCTGCATCATCTGAGGCTCTCATCATCAGAAACCAGAAATTCTCTGATCTAGTTGTTAAATGTCTAATCAAGCTGACAAAGGTACCATCCAGTAGTATAAAACTGCATTGTATTGACTGTTTCTTTGCTTCATCCAATGTTGTTCATACAGGTACTGCAGAGTACAATTTATGAAGTTGATCTTGACCATGTTCTTCAAAGTATTCATGTGTACTTGCAAGGACTAGGGATGGAAGAGATTCGAAGGAGGTATAACTTCTAGTATCTTCTTGTAATTTAGTCAACATAATTGTTATGATGGTTCAATAATTAACATATTAATAATCCTCTTGATTGTGCTCAATGTTACTTGCAGGGCTGGAGCTGATGATAAACCACTTAGGATGGTTAAAACTGTTTTGCATGAATTAGTGAAACTCCGAGGTACAGCCATAAAGGGTCACCTGTCTATGGTACCTATAGACACTGAACCTCAGCCGATCATCCTTGCTTATATTGACCTAAATCTTCAGGTAAATTGTGGTCATATATATATATATATATATAGTGGATTATATCTTAATTGACTGACTTTCCTCAAATATTTTAGACTCTTGCCGCCGCTAGAATGTTAACTCCATCTGGTCCCATGGGACAAACACATTGGGGTGACAGTGCTTCTAATAGTCCAGCTCCTGCAACACATTCAGCAGACTCTCAATTGAAGGTGTGCTTAACTGCAGCTTGCCTGCTAGTGACATCAATTTTTGATCGTACCTTATACTTTTTGTTAATCTTTTTATCATTGTTAAAGGTGGCGATCTATTTTTGCAGAACTTAATTCTGTAACTTATTTTAGCCTTTTTCTATTGTCTTATGAAACTGATTTTAGTCTTAATTTTACTTGCAACAGCAAGAACTTGCTGCAGTGTTTAAGAAAATTGGTGATAAGCAAACCTGTACGATTGGATTATATGAACTCTATCGAATTACTCAACTCTATCCCAAGGTGAATTCCTTGTTCCAAATACTATTAATATTGTTTCATTTATTTTGCATATTTTGTTGTACTATGCATGCTGAAACATCTGGTTTTATTTACAGGTAGATATATTCGCCCAGCTCCAAAATGCGAGCGAAGCATTTAGAACTTATATTAGAGATGGACTCGCTCAGGTTTGTACGATTTCCCCAAAAGGCTCCCTTTATAGCACCGTGAATATTGTGTTTATTGTATCTGGATTTTGTTATTTCTCCATCCAGATGGAGAAGAATGCAGCAGCTGGAAGGACACCTTCCAGTCTTCCCATAGCTACTCCACCACCACTAGCAACTATTTCATCTCCAAAGTTTGGACCGCTTTCTCCTGTACACACAAAGTCACTTGCTGCAAAAGCTGAAAGCATAAATCCAAGTGCATACACAGATGATGGTGTTGCCGGGACAACTCCTGCTTTGAGAAGTCAAACTGACCTTTCAGAGTTTAGGTCTCATTTAGGAGATGAACGAATGGACCGATATCCTGCTGGTAACTCACTCTCATCTCTTTCTTTATGTTCAGGTGTGTGAAAATGCGCTCATAAAGTTGTGAGTGTAGGTTTGCCTTAATTTACATCCTATATTGCTAGAATGATGAGTGCATGCTCTTACTTTCCAGCCCCTACAGTAACAATGGGGGCCCTTGATGCCATCAGAGAACGGATGAAAAGCATACAGGCTGCTGCTGCCACTGGCAATTTGGATGGTTCAGCTCGACCATTTGGACATGTCAACTGTAATGCCCTCCACGGAGTAGAACGTGGCGATGGGGAAGCCCCAACACAGGGCAATATCCTTCCAATGGATGAGAAGGCATTGTCCGGGTTGCAAGCAAGGATGGAGAGACTAAAAAGTGGAACCCTTGAGCCACTTTAGCGATGATTGTTTCATACGATATTGCAGGTCACGTAGATTCATGTAAATGAGCTATGAGAGTTATCTGCTAAGTGTTTGGGGTACTGGGATCATGAGATGAGATGAGATGATGGGCTTGTGTATTGAGGCATAGTGCACCCTGGTTCCTATCTTGTTATGGAGATGCAGATCAGAAGATCATTGGCAATCACCAATCGAGGTAATTTGTAGTTGTTTTTCATTGGTCTAATGTAAAAGGATAATTCGTTTACATGTCCATATGTTTGATTCATTTTGCCATGAAAATACAAAACCCTGCTTCATATCTAGGCTGGCTACTTGTCTCTTGAATTCGTTCTTTGTTATTTAGGACTGGAATGCTATCCCTTCCCTCGACCTATCAGATGGTTTAGATCGATCATATGCATATTGAACTTTGCATGCCTATGCCTATGCCTATGCCTATGCAATTAATGTCTTCTGGTTAAAGAAGGCGATGGATTATCGATTGATTTACTCCTAAGGTTGGTAAAGTTACTCATTTGGTTCATTGGGATCGCCGGACCTATTTTGTGAATTCATCCCATCCAAATCTTCCAGTCCATTGCTCTCATTCAATTTCTTTGACTCTATTGATCATCCAATTTGATTTGTTTGTTCAGACCATTAGAATTGTCTATGTCTCTTCTGATGCCCTAGTTTATCTATTTCTTCCAATTAGTATTAGAGATGGAATGTTTCATTCCACTTCTTTCATTATAAAGCGGATGAGTAGATAATAAGCATTCCTTGAAATTATCATTCCACTTTAGATGAAGGCACCCTGGTCCCATGGGTTAGTCCACATTCTATCACGATCGAAATTGAGGGGGAAAAAATCTCCATGAGTGTGGTGTAGTGGTAAAAAGGAATAGATCAAAGGATCAAAGTTTAAATGTCACTATAGACGATTTTATGCATAAATTATGTTTTAGATTTACTTTATAGGCGAGCATGGACAGGGAAGCTTGTTTACTTTTAGGATTTAAATAAAATCTGGACACATGAATTATTAAAAAATATAAGAACAAAAAGAAGCATAAAAATTAAAAGAGCTCATTTTATAAAAGGATGATTCAAATTTAAATTTTTTAGATATTATAAATTTAAATTCATATGTAACAATTTTATAATTTTACAAAGTACTGAACACTATAAAATTATGTCATAACTATAAAAACCTGAAGTTAAATATAAATATCAATTTAGCTGCATACCAAAATAATTTGTAATGTTGAAAATTATGATTGTAAAAAAAATTTAAATTTATAAAAAAAAACAATTTCACAAACATATCCATAGAAGTGAGAAAAATAAATTTAACTGTGCGATTAGGATATATAAAAATAAAAATAAACACATTCAAAAAGTATAAGTTTGAATTTAAATCCATAAAAAATTAATTTTATAATTTAATTTAAAAGAAATCACATCCATTATCCATTAAACAGAAGTAATGCATGAAAAAGTCGGATTTGGAATATCCATAAATAATTAAAATAATGGAGAAAACTGCTTTTATGATTTTGAAAACGAATTATACGCTTTTAACAATTTTCCGAAAGGAAATATTGTTTTCACAAAGTAAATTTGTTTCCAGCTTCAGCACCATGAACTAATCACGGAACCATTCCCAATACTAAATTACAAAATCATATTTTGTAATTTTGAAAAATAACTTTAATTTTCAAAATAAACAAGTAAAACGGAAATTGCAAAGTTTCAGTTAAATATTTATATGAAATGAACTTACAAATGAAGGAAACAAAGCATGCGAAAACTATTTGAACATGAAAATCAGCACTCAACTAGCTTAACCAATATTCTTTATTCATAGAAGAAAATGCAAGAAGAGCAATCAGAAAGAATGAGAGACTAAAGAGCCTCCAAAATTTTTGTATGTCTCATAAAACACCCAATTTTCTGCATTATGATTACAATAAGAAAGAAGGTTAAATCAACTGGGTCCAAGGACAAAATATTCAAAGTTCTCGACCACCCCGTTTGTGTGGTATGATCTCTAATACTTTACAGTTTGGTAATACAGAAAATTGAAGCTTTAGCTTCAGTAACTTAATTATACCTTTCCAATTTCTCTTATTCTCATTGTATCCTTCCTTAGGAGTGAGTCGTATAAATCATGCTGTGCAAGGAAGCAACTTGTGAGACAGATCCACAAGAATGAAGAGGTCTTGCTATCTAAAGTGAAACCACTACGGTTTCGCATAATGCTTTACATGCTTTTGGCATACTTGTATGTGTTAGCAATTGGCTCTCTGATGCAAAATCTCTTCTGCACCAACTCTCATGTTAGGAGTGGATAGATTCTTTGACCTATCATCACTCACCCCAACGTCCACAATAAACACTGCACAAACCGGTCGATGGTCTGAAAATTTAGACTCCCCTCTGATGTAAGACAACTGCACAATTCCATCACCATGCCACAGAATGCGATCACACCTGAAATTGTCAAATTTGTAGGATTCATTTTATTCAACCAACAGAAGGAAAATTATGACAAACAAGGTGTTTGGTACATTCTAACATGAATCAAACAGTCGCAGAAGTTTGTGTTTTTCTAGTCAAGGCTACATGATTGCAATCAAAAGAATGTGAGTGCCCGTAAGCACTAGGTGCACCTCATGTTGTTTCCAAAGAATGAATAGAGACTGGCGGGTCACTTCTTTAATCTATGTTCGCCTAGTGCTAGTGATATTTCAAAAACTTCTCACATTTGTAGAATTTAAAGCAACAATAGTTTAGTATTTGATTCAGTAAACTATAAAGCTAAAAGAACTTTTCAGCAAATTAGTTTGAATTTAGCAGCAATTTTACCATGCAGGTGTTCTCCGTTTCTTCTTTGATGTTGCAATCTCTCCAGCATACATATCTGAGTTGTTTGAGTATTTGTAAGTTGGAGCAAAGTAGATCTTCCCTTCATTCCATCCCTTGAACACTCTCCCAGCTTCTCTTTCAATTTTAAGCTAACAAAACAATTTGGATGAAAAATCACGAAGCCGAAAGCTTTTCACCACAGATGTCTTGTAATACAAGTCATACAGGATCCATTTAGCAAAGGAAGAAGAAACTCCTAAGCACATTTGCTAAACATTTGGATCAGGTATAAGGAAAGAATGTTACATGGAATGGTATGATGACCCAGAATAATAATGATAAAAGACACTACGAGTATTACAAATGTCTGCAAAGGAAAAATAGATGATTCATTTAGATAGACATTTGTTTTTGTTATGCATGTTTTTCACTTGTGGATTTGATTACTAGAGAAGGTTAATATAAATTACCTGATCCTTCTCGAAAAGTGCATCCCAGTTATTATCCTCAAGAAGAATTTTAGTTTCACTATAGCTCAAAGAAATCCGGTAATTCAAATCCCCCAACCATATAATGTGGCTGAGCAATCAACAAAGTGAATCAAGATTAGTGGTCCTTTGTTTCATTTAGCGTAGACAATTATTTATAAGAAAATCTTACTCGTGCTCAAGAATCTTTACAGGTATTCTTCGACCAGTTCTTCTGCAAATTTTCCTGAATTGTGTGTGTTTCAGTATTACTGAAACGTCAGAATTTCTTTTCAACTCATCACCTCCTTTCTCCCCTGAAGCCAAATGACTGCAAACGAAGCAAAAGCTTGTTCGGTGCAATGACAAGCTCAGTGAAATGCATCCCTAAAAGGTGAAACAATGAACAGCTTTCAAAACAAAATACTACACTAGAATGCAAGTGAAAGCTGATGAAAATTTTGACAAGCCTTCCTCTCACCTTATTACCAAGATAACCCATAATGCCCCTTCCGATACAAGAGACTCGTAGGTGTCCTATGTACTGGACAAGTTCTCTCCTCACCCAGACAGTTACAAAAATCCCCACCATCTGTTTCCTGGCTATTAGCTTATACTTCTGCTTACTTCTTGTCGGTGTAACAGGGAAACCTGAAAGAGAATAACTTCCTGCTTCCTCTTCCTCCTCTTCTTCTTCCTCCTCCTCTGAGTCTTTGTCATTGAAGTGAGCATCCTGGCAACTAAAACATGACTCCCTGTAGTACTTCCTTGTTGCTTCAGCAGGGCAGTTGCAGGCCCTTAGACAGCGTCCCTCCTCTGTTCTGAAAGTTTTGCTAACAGCTATGGGTGATGGTTTCTGAAAGAACAATGAGCCGCCTGACGATTTTGACTCTCTAGATATTTGAGTCTTAATGTTGGAAGCCTGGGACGATGTAGAGTCGATACAAGGAGATGATGTGTGTGATTCAATATCAGTCTCTGAATCAATTGGACCATTCAACGCTTGGTTAATTAGTGATAGCCACTTTGCTGCAGGTTCATTGTCCTCAATTACAAGTACATTTCCAGCATTCAGAGGTACTATCTCCTGAAAGCTGGAAGACCATAAAGAAATAGAAACATAAGGTTCTAAGAGGATCCAAACATATTAAGCTAGGATATGAATCCATCGCTTTCCTTTGAAAAGATATAAAATCCAAATTACCCTAAAACATATAAATCTGAGTGATCATCAGAGGGGAGGAAGTCACTTAGGCTAAGTCCCTTATGAGGAGTATTTCCTCCAACATTCCATGTTGCCACAAAAATCCTAAATCGCCATGATAATGGAAATAGGCCAATATATAAATCGACAAGTAAGCAACATAAAGGTGAGATTTAAGATACAAAGTGCAAGGTATATCATCATACCTGATTGCCTTGCTAGTTATGGTGCTGGGAGCTCTAGACAGATAGTCACCGAGAATCACGCTCTCAACCTGTGAATCTGTTTCTTGAATGATATTTCAGAAATAAAGAGATTACTGACAAATTACAAAGAAAGATGCTTGGAAATCAGAATGTACTAAGTAAATACATATCATGTTTGGTATAGGCAATGCAACCATCATGGTGATTGTGGATTAAGGGTGAAAAAAAATGGAGGTGGTTTATCATTTTGTTATTCGGTATTCTATACAATAGTAGTGGTATTTTCAAATTTGTAAGTGCCTTCTGGGCATTACCTTGACAAGATTTCTCTTAATTGCCCTCTTTTATTCTATAAAACCCTCCAATTTACTAAAAGAAATTCTTAATAAGTGGTGATTTGCAAATTGCAACCATCATACTTTCGAAACTTGAAATGAACCCACTAGAGGATAATTCAATCAGCATGATGATTTAGAACAATCAACATTGACACGAAAATAACAGTGATATTCAACAAAATACCCATACCAAATGTTCAAATGGACAGAAAGAAAATAAATAAATATATATATATATATGGTTGTACCTGAAATGCTATTCCCAATGGCAACTGAAGAGGTCGAGAAATGTGGACTTCCTCGAAATTCAACTGATTTATATATTAAGAATAGTAAGGGAAGCACAGATGGATTATAGTAACAAACAAGCATTCATAATATCAGAACCGGTCTTTGAGGATATTTGGTGCATCAGATACAATATGTTATCTTTTGTGGCTGACATAGAAAGGATCTCTATAATAAGTAAAATTACAAACAAAAAGCAGACCGTTGAGTTATCTTTCTGCAATATGCCTTTTGTTGTCATTGCTTTTTTATTAGTTGAAATGAGTGAGCTTTGGTTTCTCCTTTTGCTCTTTGATGGCGGTGGAATATATTTAATCTTAAAAGTGAGGAATTGTGCTAGGGTTAGGAGTGGGGATGGTTCTGTTTGGTTAGGAAAACCAAAAACCAAACCAAAATTGTTTCAGTTTGGTTTGGAACCAAATCAAAGTACTCAGTTTGGTTCAGTTTATATATATATATATATATAACCAATTATAGTTTCACAACAATAATTCAACCGAAACTAAAAACAAACATTATGATAATTTAATGTTAATATTGATTAAGGAACATAAAGAATATAAAGCAATAAGAAATCATAATAATTAACATTCTATTTCTTTTTCAATATAACATATATATACATATTATGAAAACCTTAACAGCTCATTCAATGGTTTGTTTGAGTTCAAATCAAGATCAATAATCTTACCTAGTATCCAAACTGAAAGCATACCGATAAACCAACTTTTTTAGTTTGAATTGGTTTGGTTTATTGGGTTTAGGTTATAGATGTCCACCCCTAGCAAAGGCAATATTTTTAATTTATCTTTGGAATTGTACCAATCTATGCAGATGTTCAAATCCATTATTTATTCCCAAAAATTCCAAGAAAATCATCCAAATGATCCTTGTGAGTATACATCAGCGATCTAAGAGAGGCCAGCAAAAATTATTTATTTACAAGATCAACAAAGGCACATAAAGATCAAAAGGATAAGAATGGTTCTTATATAAATCGATTATGACTAAACTAAACAGTAAAGTTACGAAATCCACAAATTAATAATTCAAAACCAGAACCTACCTGGCGTGGTACCTTTGCTTGCGTTCCTAACATTATTATCATTGATCCGAATAATATTCCAAAGCGAAAACTGCAAATACGATCAAGATTAGAAGCTGGAATAAGATTGCCACGACTTTCTCTTCAGAGTAGACGCGAGGCAGATTGCCAAGTTTAGTTCACTTGTAGAGTTATATTGAAACAGCAAATTAAAACGAAGAACAAAAAAAACATAAACGAAATCTTCTGCAAGCTTATGGCAGGAAAGATCTTGACATCCAATACTAATAATAAAAAAAATCTCTTAAACAAAAAACGGTTACCTTTTTCCATCTGCTTTCCTTTAAGTTCATATTTGACGCAATCCCCAGCTTCCTTCTCCAGCCCTCCAAGAAAATTGCAACTTTTTGATCGAATCAACTCCAAACTGCACCAGACAGCTTTAAGATAAACAAAGACGCAACAATAAAAATAAATGTCGACTGATTCTACCGACTTCAAGACGACCGCATCTAGAACGAAAGCTTAAAAGTCTCCCCAGCTGCGTTCCAAGTGGAACAAAGCAAGAAGACCCCGCAATGGAACAGTCCACTCGCGACACGGACTTATGGGCAAAGAATGGAAGCCGGCGGGCACTTCTCTGATTGTCTCCCCCGAGATGGACGCCCTTTCTCTCTCTCTCTCGATCTTTTTTCCTTTCCTCCCTCTGCGAATCAGATTTCGGCTTCTCCCGCTTCGCTTCACGTGGTGTGGTAGGGTTCGTCCGAGAAATAAATGAAATTAAAAAATAAAATAAAAAACAATACTGTTAATTCGCGTGGGAAAGTCCGTTGCGGCCTCTTCGACTTCATCGCAGAAGCTGCTCCTTCTGGAGGAGGAATAATTTAATAATGTTAATATTTTAAGGGCGATTTAGAAAGAATTTAAAATTTACGGGGGGTTAAAGAAATTTAAAATATGAGTGTGTACAGTTGGAATTTATTATTATTGTCTTTTATGAATAAAAAAGAATAACGTATATAAATATTCCAATTTGTAATTATTTTTTTATTAAAGGTGAAAGTGGCGAGTGACGCCCTCAACGTGATGGTCATTACTCCTTATTAGATAAGGCTGTGATAGAATTGCCAACCTCCAACAAGAGTTGAAGTGTGATAATTATAGTTCTAGGACATAGCTGAGTTGATTATAATAGAATAAATTTTAAAAAAAAAGAAGCAAAGTTCAAATTTTGATGAAGCCAAGCAATATCCTCCTCCGTCATGACCAATTATAGTTTCTCGATTTACTTCCTCACAGATGGTCGTGAGGCCAACCGTGTGAGATCGCTAAGGTGGCGAATTTCACTTTTTTGTAGAAAAACAATGTAATAATCATGAAATATCCTCCCTTTTTTCTTCAACAAAATATGGACTCTATCACTCTAGTGGCTCCACGACCATCTATGAAGAGGTAAATCGAAAAATTGTAATTGATCACGACGGAAGAGGACATTACGAAATTGAAATTTCACCCTTGCTCACTTCAACAAGTCTATTTGTCGTAACCAACTCAACTATGTCCCAAAGCATGAAATATCCTCCCACTTGTGAGTATGTTCAATATCTAATTTATATGTCTATATCTAATCGTGGGACGAACAATATTGAGCCACTTTAGATGAGCATAATCATTTTTTTGCCACCATTATTCATTATATGATAAATCCCAGTCAGTCTCATGGACTCAATCCCTAGGGGTGGCCGGCCCGGTCCCACGGAATTTTCCCACCAACCATCAGGATAAATCGGGAAGCGCATACGGCGGTCAATCCAGATGTCCAGCATCCTTTGATTGTGTTCCCCATTTAGAGGAAAATTCCTGTAAATACGCCGTAGCTGGGGATCAAACCGCGGGTTCCTAAATCACAACCCGGATATCCTACCGTTGCACCATTTCCCCAGGGACACCATTACTCATTATAATCTTTATATCATCTTCCATCTCTTCATTTATTGTATATAATTAGCTCCTAGGACACGATACAGAAGTAAGACATTTCAATGACAAATAGAAATTTCATGATTCAAATCCCAAATGAAAATATTTGTCTACGGGAGAATTATGAACCGTGAATGTATACTCTAGTGGCCGATAGAAAAACTTTCATGAAATCACGTCTGAAAAATATTTATCTACGGTGGGATTATGAAATGTGAATGTTCGACGTCGAATGCATGATGTGAACACTTCCTGAATCTACACTAGTGGCCGATAGAAAAACTTTAATGAAATTCCGTTTAAACAATATTTATCTATAGTGGGATTATCAACTGTGAAAATTTGACGTCGAATGCATGATGCAAACGCTTCCAAATCTACTCTAATGACCAATGGAAAAACTTTCCTATAATCCCATTATTCCACATCTGAAAAATATGTCTACGGTGAAATTATGAATCCTAAATGTTCGACACGTCGAATGCATGTTACAAACACTTCTTAAATCTACTCTAGTGACCGATAGAAAAACTTTTATAGAATCAAACTTTCGTAAAATTGAATCGATCACTTCAAAAATTAATCCGTTCAAAAAACTAAATATTTAATTAAAAAATAAGTATATATGATTAACATAATAAAAAAAGGTCTAATCTGTGATAAACAAATCATTTCGGTGGCCAGTTGGCACATTCTACAATTTTAAGGATGAATCTCGATAACTCTTTTTTCCTTTTTACCAAGTAAAATAAATTAACATTAAAAATAATAAGTTCGAATTTATATGGCCATCCCTGAAATTAATACAAATGATCCAATCACAGAGTGGGTAAAGATATTCATACGACGTCCACGTGGCATCCATAGGGGCTTCGTATTCTAACCGTCATGCCCCCGACGTGACGGCCATATCAAACTGTTTTTGCTTTAATATTAGTAATTTATATATTTTCTTTAATGAAAACCATAGGTTTTTCCCTGAGTTAATATAATAATAAATGAGGAATAAAGCTCCTAAAAAATCAAAATATAATTATAAATTATCTTACGCTAAAAACATAAGCAAATTTAGGAATGGTGAAGAAACAGAACAAATCATAAATAAATAAATAAATAAAATCTAACAACCTCACAATTAATCTCACAATTATCTATAAAAAAATAAATTAAAAAATTACAAGTAATAAATAAAATTAGCTCAACTTCATCAATATTCAATTTTTATCCACTCTAAGTCTCTAACAAATCTACTCCGTAATATCCAATTCATGTCCAAAAATAAAAAAAATCCATTTTTATAAAACAGAACACATCTACAGTGTGCATTATAAAATCTTAATTATTATTATTATTAATTTAGACATTAAAATTTCATCCATACTAATTTTGAAAGTAATTGCACACTTAGACAACTTAAACATCTTATGATTAAGGAAAATTAACAAAATATCCAGAAATTCAAGCTCATTCTACGTCAAGACACTAGAATTGAAGTCCTGCAAGATCGACTAAAACCAAGAGTAAATAGTCAACGAGGAAAGGATATGTAATATTGTCAAAAATCACATGGAATACGAAGTTGAGTCCCCATTTGCATTTCTCACTGTTCTCCGGGGATGCTCTTGATGATATCGGAGTCGCCTGCAAAACAAAAATGAAACAAAAGGTCAATAAGTAAGTCGCCATTAGGGAAACAAGGTTGAGGTCCTTGTTCCTTCTGTTCGATAGCATGACTTACCAGGATCGATGATGCTGAGGCAGCAAACTCGGAAATATTTACCACATGCTGTGCCGAGGTCAACGTTATCTACAAAGTACAAGATCAGGAAATAAAACATGAGAAAATATGATTGATAAGTAGAATGTTGAATAAAAAAGGCAGCAAGCAACTATGAAAATTACTTACTTCCACTAAAATGATGAACTCCGACCTTTGCCAGCATCGCATAGTACTCGATCTCAGACTTGCGGAGTGGGGGACAATTGTTTGCAATGATAATCAACTTTGCTGTTGATTAATAGAACGATTTAGTAACCAAAGTTTGTAAGAAGCATTGTATTCGGTAAAGAAGTACAAACAAGTATAAAAGCTGGATCCAACACAAATAAGAAAAAAAAAATCCATCACAGCATTCATGAGCTAAATAGCACAAAGCAGCAGTAGCTCTTTGTTTGTCATCGTGGTCTTTTTTTTTTTGGCATCCTTTGACCCGGTGAGGTATTTTTTTTTTTGACTTCTGTAGCTATTATTGTCATCACATTTTTCAATGTCAGCTTACCTTTATCCATATTAACTTTGCACAGATAATAAAAAAAAACTTGCAGGATGCAGAACTAGCTGCCAGGATAGTCTAAAGAATTTGCATGGATTAAATTTAGAAGATGAGGTAGTATGAGCAATTGACAAGGTGATTAATAATTTTCAGATTCAGTCAAGAAATATATTTGCCACATATAAACTAGATCTGTGGATAACTGTGCATGGAAACTAGGAAAATTAGAAGTTTATTTTTGTCACTTTGAACAGTAGGGAGTCAAGCACCTCTTACAACTATTGGTTATTTAGTACAATGAGTAGATAGTAAGCTATATGATTCACCCCTAAGTTTCCTCATTTTCAGATTAGTCCTTGAACTTATGATTTCCTTAATTTTGACCCGTAGTTCTTTTTGTTTTGACGAATCTCCTCTCCTAAAATATGAGAAAGAATTGTCACTGTAGAATAAGACATAGAAAACAGAAGCTATAGCAATGATAAAACTGCTTAACACTATCAAATGGATGATAAAACTGCTTAACACTATCAAATGGATGAAATGAACTGATTCATTGAGCAACCAAATAATCGACAAGGAACAAATATGGATTAGAGAAGCATGATTGCCACAAAAGTACATACAAATTACTCCCAAGGGAATCCCTTACGGAAGAAAGTCTACAACTTATAGACTACCTACAGACTCAAGAAACTGATAGTGGTCCTAGGGTCAGATTGCCAAACTTGGACATGATTTAGAAGTTAATAGCGAATGATGCTCACATTTGCACACATAAAATCCAAAGGTTTTAAACTGTGATTTCATTTTAAATTAATTATCCATTTATATATCAATCAAGGGAAACAAGAGTGGTGAACTGCAAAACTTGAGTCAAGTTTAAAAGTGGCAGTCAATTCTATTATAAACATCAAAAAATTAAACCGAGTTCAGTGATCCACACAACAATCTTCCCAAATATACATTGAATGAAACATGGATAATACCATAATGTTATAAATCCTGAACAGAAAATCAGTAAGGATCAAAAGACTATATTGCCTTCCCCATATTCAAAAATACAAGTATATGAACTACTTGAAAATCATAGAATGGGGCAAGGAGGCATTGATGTTGGAAACTGCATTCATCTCAGAGGCACAACTATAAAGCCAAAGAGCCAAACTCCAGTTCCATAT